>VWZS01009080.1:490214-513925 GCA_013397075.1 Rhabdornis inornatus
GCGGAGCGGAGCGGGTCCCGGCCGCGCCCCCGCCCCAGCCCCACTCCCGGGGGCCTCTGCCGGCGCGGCCCCGCTCCTCCCTGGGCCCCGCCCGAGGTGGTGCTGAAGCGTTGTCCCGCTTCGCTCCTGCCCTGGGGCATTCCCGTCCGCACCTGTGCGCTTCTGCTGCTCCTTTCCCTCCCGAGGTAAGCGCAGTCGCGCAGCACTACGGCGGTGAAGCGCCCCGCGGCGTCCCATGAACAACGAAGTCAGGAAGTGTGACAAAATTTGAGAAACACTTAGGAAATTTACAAACAGCCGGAAGCAACTCTCCCGAAACCCGCCTGCTCTGGCCAGGTGTCCATGCCTCGTCTCATGGGGTCACTTGGCAGTGACAACTCCCGGGTGATTTTCGGGCTGGGCAAGAAAGGAACAGTTATAGACCAATAAAAAGTGTGCTGGTGTTGGGTGTCTGCAATCATTTGTGATGTATGAACAGACATAAATGCAACTGAAAGATTTAGCTGACAGTAATTAATTTATTGCCGCATTTGCAATCTGGGAATGAATTTACTCGTGTTTGCACAGGCAAGTAATCCATGCTCACCTGTACTGTGATGGTGCAGAACACGTGGCTGTATTTATCTCGATAAGCGTTAGTCTGAAGTTTCAGCAGTATCAGAGAGAAACTGTAGCTGAGTAATTCCTCGGTGTTACCTACCAGGCCTCAGGCCATGCAGCCCAAAATATTTTCAAGGTTATATGCATTCCCCACACCGAGTACTTCACCACCTAAGTAAGAAAGGCCGGCAATCTGCAGGAAAGGAGGTGCATAATTTATTAGCTAGCAGAAAGGAGGAAGCCCAGGCTTGGCAACACACTTAATCTGTATATCCAGGTAACAGAAATTAGTAGCAATGCGAAACAAGGAAGATTTGTCTTCAAAAGTCTTTTCTTACCAGTACACAGCTCACGGGTTTACTAGGCACTACAGATAACAAGAGTAAACAATGACTATGTGCATGTTAGTCTAGCCTAACTTTGATATTTACTTTTACTTTACTATTTCCCCCAAGGAAAAAAGAGACACCTCAAAGAAACAAAACCTGGTACCTGTAAATTATTATTGTCATAATTCTGACTGCATTTAACATTTTTTTCCTCAGCCTTTGATTGGTGCAGTACACGTGGAACAGGGACTGGGTCTTTTGCTTCTGTATTGCAGGATAGAAGGCCTTGCAGATAGTGTGCTATATCTTTGCATTTCAAAGAAGCCTAAAAATGAAGATGCCTAGTTTGAATTATTCCATAGATTTCCTTGGTGATTCAGTGCAAATTAGTTAATTCATCCTTGATCTGCTTCATCCAAACCACTGCATGAAGTCATTAAGGGTTCTTACTTACAAAAGGATAGTAATAATGTGTCAAAAAATTTTGATGACTGGAATTGTGGATCTATTGAGAATTGCAGCTCATGGATGACAAACACTTTAAAAACATGGACATTGATACCTATCAGTGCCTGACTGTAAGACAGCACTGAGCAGTACACTGGATTTTTTGGAATGGTTTGTGTTTATGACTATTTATTTACATTACACTGAAAAACCTGTATTGCAAACATAATGTTTGCGGTTAGAGGAGCAACACTTGTTCCCAGCTGCTCTTGACTGGCTTCTCTGCCCCATCCCATGCATTTCCTCTGCATGCTGGATTTTCAATGCCTAGTAACAAAAAAACACCCAAACACTGGAAACCCACAATCCAGACCCATCTGCTTTTCATACAGTTCAAGAGACATAAAACCCCGTGTAACCTAGTGCCCACTCAAGAGTCAGCACAGATGGAGATTGTCACTTCCCACTGCTGGGTATCTGGCAGCAGTGCAGGGATAGGGATCCCAGAGCACTGCATTGCCTTGCCCAATGCAGGGAAATACTAAGTGAAAAAAAAGCTCTTTCTGTTGTGGGCTGCACTGAGGGGATTACTCCTTTCACAGAGGTTACCCAAGACCGCTATCAGGTAGCTGTAACTGATTGCTAAAAGCTGCAGTCAAACTAATAAGCAGAAGAGGAGAGCTGGTATATCCCATTTCAAATCTCTGTGTCTAAGTCCAAGGTCCCAATTTTTACAATCTTGCTCTGAAAGCACCTACAAATTATTTCTCAAAAAGAGACACATTTCAGTTTAACCTTATAGCATTTCATAATTTTTCCTTTTTTTCCCCCTGTTTTAGACAGAAGTAGCATTATTATGTTCCTTTGAAAAGCAAAGTGCCAACAGAAGGGTAATAGAATAATGAGACTGCACACTACCTCAAGGAAGCAGGTTAATTTCTTCCTGGTGTGTTTCAAATATGCCTCTCTACATAGCCATCCTCACTCTACTGTTGATCAAAGGCTGAGTTTTCTGAGCTAGTCATTTAGACTATAGGCTTCTCATGCAACAGCTATAATTTACATATATACAATTATATATACACAATATATAATTTTTTTAGGGTCTTTAGGCACATCTCCATCAGGGGAAAATAATGAAAATACCCTAGCCTTTTAATATTCTGTACATGTATATGCTTTAGGTCTCTGTAATTTTTTATTCCAGTGATTGACAGAATTAGAAAGTGGTGACTAGCACAATTTTAAAGTCAAACAACAAAGTCTCCACTCAGAGACTTGTATTTCTAAATTTGTATTTTTTTTGTATTTCTTATTTTGTATTTTTTTTGTATTTCTAAAACCTGCGTTCACCTACAAATACCTACTGACATTAATATCATGTGGATTGTGTGGCACATCTTACTTTTCTGTATATACAGAATAAAATTGGAAAATAAAGGAAAAGTTCATTAACCGCTTAGATAATATTTAAAAAGACCAAGGGAATACAGAAAATAAAGGGGGCTGAAAAGATGCTAGGCCCTTGAACTATGACCAAAGTAAATAAATACTTTATTCCTTGGTGCATGAAGACAATGCTGCTGTGAGGCTCTGAGCTCATCTTACCTTGTCTCTTTCTCTTTTCTTTGTTCTTAGCATTTCTGTTTTTAGAATACACTCATAATTGACAGGATTACAATATAACCAGGAATTTTGTGTATCTCATTACCTTGAGATTGACTGCTATAATAATGCGTGTGCCCATTCATCAATGTTTTGTCATGATTTCAGAAAACCATTCTATATTCAGGAAGACAGGAGATACCAAATGGATTGCTTTCTAAGTAGAGCATCTTTATTGCCCCTTTCTGCATCATGTTGTCAGTCTCAGTTATCAGATCAGGCAAGCTGTTAGTCAACAGACTTTTTTTTTCCCTGCAGAACTCGAATCAGAATTCAAGTTAACAGCTCCTTAGTGCTTTGGTGCTGACTTTGGTACACTAACCAGTTAGTACAAGTACCTTAATATTTTCATTATCTCTAATCCGAGGAGAAAAATATATTTTAAAAACAATTAAATAGACATCCTCTCTCTGCATGTTCCTCTTGTGAGAAAAATTACCAAGTTTTCTAAAAGCTTGGGTCAGTTTTATCTGCAACTGCTTTGGTAGTACCTTTGGAAAACTTCAGTACATCAGGATAATATAGCTAGTTTCTCATCCTTTCTTTTTTCTGTAATTTAAAATTTTTTGAGTTATTTTTGTTTTTCTAGCATCTCACACTAAAATATCCAAAGTCAGCACAAGTTTTAAAGGTGGGCTAGCATTTTCTAACTCTGATGTTTTAGGATGGGATCTGAGTTTAATGTTAAATTGTTTATTTTTATTCCAAGGTCGGCTGCCTTTGTGTGCAAGCTCCTTGTGAGCTCCTCCAAGAATATGAACAGAGCTTGATAAATTCAACACTGTTTTGCTATAAGTTAACCATGCATCAGGAGCTACTAGGTGCAGAGAATAAACTGATGCAGAGGGCAGCAGGAATCCTGATAAAGACACCAGCCCAGGACGCAAGATCGCTTTGAGCAAAATGCCTGTCACATGTACCACCACAGGTCCACCTTCCTTAACCTAAAGAGAAAGCAGTGTATATATATTCCCCTTGTATACTTCCATTTCTACAAGCTGGAATCTCTGTCTTCAGTAGATTCTTTCCACTTTATTTATATTTTATTAGATTTGATATATCTATCAATTAGATCAGATTCGAGGGAATATTGTGTGCATAAAATATACTGGAAACTTGTACCTTAAGTTCCAGCAGTTTTTTATAGCTTCATTATAAAATTCCAGAAAACTGCTCCATATTAATAGAAATGCTTACATCCCTTTAGCTGCAGTGATATTAATTGGAGTTACCATAATTTATCATCATTCTGAAGAATATAACCTCTCAAAGTACATTAAATAAGACTGCATTAATGAACAATTATAATAATCAATTTATCCTCCCAACATAACTCCCTTAACTGCAGCAGAGGATTGAAAAAAGGACATCACCAACAGAGATGCCTGTGCAAGACAGGAACCTTTGACCAACACCGTGAGGCAATCCCCTGCAAGGGCAGGTGTGAGTTCTTAGCCAAAGTCACTCCTAACACAAGTTGATTTCTGTTTATTTATTTCCTTTTTCTGTTTATTTCTCTCACTCATGGCTATTTTTCAGTTCTGTTCTATTCCCATTTGAATAACCTGTCCAATATATTGGCATAGGTTTGTTCAGTGGCTAGACACATAAATACCTCATGCTTGTACAATTATAGAATATGTACACTTTTTCATCAAGCTTATCAATTAGGGATTAGGCAAAGAAACAGAATTCCTGTGTTAACACAACATAAAAACTTGGGTAACTTGCTTCATTTCAGTAACTTGTTTCATTCTTTGTAGTAGGGAAAAAAATAGCATCTTCCATCATGAGCACATTATTGAGTGAAATAATATGATAATTGGACAAAGACAACTTGGAAACACTTTAAAAATGAAAGATCTCAACAAAAAAAAAGATCTTGTCTGCAAAAATAATCAGTGGAAAGGGTGTTTCTTTGTAAGTCTTTTTATTTTAAGGGAGTGGGAGAAGACACGGTTTATTTTTACCAAAATTAAATAGTAGCTCCTTAGTACTCCATGAGTGCTCCCAGTATGGAATGACTACACACCAAATCTGAGGAAACGAAACAAAACAGGCTTTCAGACATTCTCATTATTTTTTACATTTATTACCCTCACTTTAGATCAATTAGGTATGTCACCTTTTCTTTGTTGTTTCCTGTTAAATTATCCATGGATAATCTGCGGATGTTTTGTAGTTGACCCAGTAATTCATTCCCTAATTAGAATTTAAGGTTTTACATAGAAAATTGCCTAATAACATGTTAATAGCATGTCTCTCTGCTGGAAAACACAACTCATTGAGGTCTTTAGTGGGATAATGGCACCCCCTGGGACACCAAAAGCACCAGCAAAAACCTGTGCTATGGATGTCCTGTTTTCCACCCACTAAAACACTCTCCATCCAAGTAAATTCCCCCATAGCTTAGACTTGAGATCCTGTGGCTTTTGCCTCCCTGAATCACATAAGGACACAGATGGTTACTGGGACTGAGATGCCAGGTTTGAAATGCTTCAGCATTGATCCCTCCAGCTGCAAGACCACTGAAGCCCAGATGTGTAGCAGTATTCCCACTGCTCTGAGCAAATTCTTGCACATTTGGCTTTCTGACCACAGATGGACAACCTATGGCCAGAAGGCTTGGCCTGGTTTTGCCGTATTCGCCACTGCAAGCGTGTCCTGAGAGCCTCTAGAAAGCCCCTCTCTTAACTAATTCTGTATGGGCTTGCAAGGCTACCACCATCCTCCTATTTCCATAACATGTGCTAATGTGCTGAAAGCTTAAATGATTTTTAATAACTACCACTAAGTGGCTTTTTCTTTCCCTGAAACGACAAGGATTTTGGCTTTTAACTAAGATAAATAAAGTCACTGTGATAACACTAGATCTGAACACATCGAATTTACAGGTGGGTATAGAAATTAATTTAATTCTGAGCAAATGAATAGCCTTTTTAGTCAACAAGATAAATTATGCAAATGAAGTTTTATACCCACCAAAGACTTCAGTTACAAGTTTGTTTTTTGGTGTCTCGTGTTCTGTGGCTACGCCTGTAAAACAGGAGATGCTCTGCAAGCTGTGACATCTACCCTGCCTAGGTAAACTCTCTCTTGGTCACTTTGCATTTTCACATGCACTTTACAAGAAGTCAGCCTGAAAGAAGTCACTTACCACACGACTCAGCCCAAGCTATTTCTGCTAATGGTTTAAATCATCTTGACAAAGCTCTCATTCCCCCTAAGTTCCTCCTTGACTGGACAGCAGTGGGACTGCCCCAGTGAGGCGCAGGACAGAGATCAGCTGCTTCACTGCCCTCCCTTCTCTGCATGCCACTATTTGGCTGGCCCTGTGCTGGAATGTCTGTTGTGAAATTTCCTCTACATGAGCAGGAAATCTTGGCTGCTCCATTAGGGCAGCCCTCTGTCTGCTTTGCACAGCCAGGGCCAAGTTTGAGGTCTGAACTTAGCGAGTGCTGTGGGTTTCTCAGAGGGAAGAGTAATCTAATTTTAATTATTTTTTTTTTTATTCAGTGTGAGGTTTGAAATTATAAGATTTCCAGGAGTGATGGGAAGCCACAACACCCAGCACACAGACCAGTGTTGATGGGGGTGAGCTTTGCACTGCAGACAGGCAGTAATGCCAGTGGTGCCCTTGCTAGTACTGCTGGCACACTGGGGCTGTGCCTGCTGCCTGACTGCCACAGGAACTATGTGCCTAGTTCAAGGAAAAATGTTTGGCTTAAAGCACATAGTTCTTCAGGGAACAAGAAATTTGCCTGTACATTAAATTATTTTGCAGCTACTTAAACAACTGCTGTGCTAGAAGCTCTGCAGGCAGTAATTATTCTTCCATTTTCTTCTGTTAGGCAGCCCTGAACTGAGCCATGAAAATTGCTTTGAAATCACAGCAGACAAAGAGGAAACTTTTGGACGTAATTTATTTTGGGATATTCCAAACCAAAGCTATCATCCAAACCAAAAAAGAAGTCCAGCCCTGCCAAGTCCTTAATCATTGAAATGAAGAGACCACAAAACTGAATGAAAGGAGTATTGAAACAATTTTCCTACTCTGAAAAAGCCCCTTTTTTGGAGTTACTGTCAGAAGAAAATAAGGGAGCAATAAAACCCCTTAATACATCACTGATGTATCTAACTGGAGGTTACTGCAGAGGCCAAACCTTTGGAATGGGAGCAATGCTGGAGTTTGTCCTTGCTGGGAGAGAGCTTGTATGTGGACTTTGCATTTCAGAAAATAAAGCCTTACTAACATTTCAAGGGAAATTTCCAACAATGTGGGAGCAAGAGTCTTCTTAAGACCATCCACCATACTCTGCCATTAGAACATAATTGTTACATAACCTCCAAACTCTTACACTTCAAGCACTTATGGACTCATCTTAAAAACATTTAGCAGGAACAGGATAACCTTTACCAGGTACAGGTATTATTTCTAGCTCAGAAGCAACAAAGAGCTCACTCGGTCAGGGTCAGGTGCCATTGAGTCTGACAGAATATAAACACAGAGCAACAAAGTCTCTCAACCATACAGCTTATATCTGTAACCAGGAACGAAGGTATATTTTAAAACTCTGTGAATATCTGAAAAATGGTGTAACTTCTATTAAAAGGATCAATGTATATTTAAAATACAAATGTATCTAAGTTCTGGCAAATTCAGAGTTTAAATCTAGTCTGGAATATGATACCACAAACATGAAAAAAAAAGACAACAGCAAACAAAATTGTACAATTGTATGACTGGGAAAGCTAGCTGGGAATGAGACTTCATTTTAGCAAATCCTGTGATAGATTTGTTATGAAATATAAAATCATCTGTACTAGTCATCAAGTGGCAATCACCATCTAGCAATATTGTGCCAGCATCAAACCGGAAAAAGTCCTGATGGGGATGCGAAGAAGCAGAGTGCAGTACAAAACAAGTGGGTTTCATCTCGGATGCAGCACAGTTTTGCTCAAGTTACTAAATACAAGAGCACAGTTCCTGGGAAAAAGCCCTGCAGGATCACCCCTCATCCCCTCCCTTCGCTGCTGTTTGCTTAAACCATCTGTGTGTAGTTAACTCCCCAAGACATGTTCCTTGGTGTCTCTTGGTGGGATTCAATGAGCACATAGACTGCCCATTTGAGCCAGGGACCCTGCAGTCCCAGGCACCCTGGTGTCCTGCACATCAGTGCATCTCTGCCCTCTCAATGCATCCAGTCCTACCTCTCAACCTGCCCTCAGCCAGAGTGGGTGGTACAGGCCAGGAGAAATGCTTTTACTCCTATTTCACACTACATTCACTAACTTCTTCTTAAACAATCTTTGAACCCTTTTTTTTTTTTGTGTCCTCCCTGTCATATGCATGCACTAAAGCCCACATAGCACTATTCAGTAGCATTTATTTCCTTAGGAACCATGAAAGTTTACGTTTCCACAGAAAGAACTTTGCTATTCTGAGCATGGAATGAGGTGCATGACTGTTCCTGGAGATCCCACTCCCAAAAGGAGAGTAAAGCAAAACCCTGGATGCCTCCCAGTGTAGTGCTGAGCCCAAAGGGCTCAGAGAAGAGCCAAAAAGGACGTTTTCCAAAAAGGATCAGCAAAGCCTCAACTAGATGTTCTTAATACAACAGAGAGAACTCTTAAAATATTGTAGGAGTATTACAGCAGGCTCTGAGAGGCATGTACAAGATGCCTGCAGCCCACCACGGTGACCAATATTGAGGTAGATGTGCTGCAAGTGAGACTGCCTTGCCTCCAGGAGTGTTTGTGGCAAGATATGCAGCAAGCAAGAACAGCTTTGAGATGTCCAACTGGTACAGTAGAAAACCAGGTGAGTTCTGAGCACACAAACACCTCTTCACATCCTGACATTTTGCTGTTTCCCTGTGCTCCGCTACATAGTTATATTTGTTATTTCTCACCAGGAAAAAGCTTTGGGCCACTTCAGTCCTGTGTTTCGGCAATGCCCAGACCTGAGCTGCCAAAGAATGTGACTCCTCCATCCTTCAGTTACACCACGAGTCATGAATAATAATAATACTGAGGACATGGGTCTCTGTTACAGCTGCAGCTCAGTGAGCTTTTCTGTCCTATTTTTTTTGTACCTCCTTGGACATAAATTCTAACTACAGCAGGTCAGACATACAAACCAAACATTTAAAAAATCACAATTCTTAACTTAGATGCCATTAAAATATTCTGCTCACTTCAAACAATAGGTGATTAATTTGTGAAAGGTAATGATTTATTTATAAAGATGCAAAGTGCAAAGCTGCACCAAGATCTCAGGGCAAGACAGTGAACCAAGCAGTGTGCTATGAAACCCTCCACTGACACCTGCAGAAGATAAAGTATTCAGCAGAGGGAGAAACACAACAGGAAGAACATCCTGAGCCTTAGAACAAATGCAGGCAAGGGTTTACTCGGACTCCTCCATTTCTGTCAGAAATAAATACTTGCTTGAATAACAATTTTTAAAATGGCAATTGGCCTCACTTGTAACATTATCAAATTCCACAAATCTTCCAAAGGGCCTTCCTCTGTTTCCCTGCTCCATGTCCTTTTTCCCTCAAAAGCCAAAGCCTAGATCTTTTTCTAAGATTTGTAACCAATAAATAGAGGAACAGGAACACTAGCAACAGGAAAGTAACATTACCAAATTGAAATATGAAAAATTAAGGAAAACAAAACCTTTTCAACCATGCCTGAGGAAGTCTACAAATCCTAGAACTGGTCAGAAATTCTGTTAATCTCAGGATTGAGTTTCAGCTTTAGGATACACTTTCAAATTTGCCAAATCTGTCATTAATTATTAACGCAATACTAATTGCTGGGTGTTCTCCCCTATACACATTCAAGATTAACCATTCCAGCACAAAATTTTTAACTAAACAATACAACTTTATTTGTAGAGTATTTCCATGGATGGTGAAGTAATTTAGAATTCTATGCATTCTCCTCACAGGGCATCCTCTCCAAACAGTAACCATGGCCAGTTTGGTTGCTGAGCTATGACATTTTCATGAGTTTCACCTGCTGCAGAAAGAAAGGAACAACCAGAGAAAGCAGTGCAGATCCCTGACTCACCATCCCCCATCCTGACAGCAGAAGAAGCACCCCAGCACCCCTCACAGACAACATGCACAGTGGGATGGCACCAGCCCATGCCCTGATCTTCCTAGGTTTGGCCCCAGCCCATCACTATAGTCTTTCCCAGAGTTAAGCCTCTAGTTTTTCTTCCTTAGCAGAAATTTTCCATCAACTGTTTCAGCTGGAAACTATCCACCTTCCTGCACCAGGAGAGGCAGAAAGCAGTCAGGGAGAGCAAGCCCCAAACACTACATAAGGTTTTATATTTGCCAGATGCCCCAGTAAGTTTGCCAGTCTCCCTCAGCTGCAGGGATGGGGTCTCAGATCCACCAGCAGAGCCAGCCACTCACTCTCCCATCAGAGAGCCAAACCAGCAGAAATTGTTCCTATCGGCATCCATAGTTCTGCTGCCCAAGAATTTTCCAGCCCTCACAGACTGGAACAAAGAGGCTTTTCACAGAGATCCAGATTGCCTCCAGAGCTTGTCCCTTCTTTATTTACAGAAAGGCCCTTAGGTTTAGTCTGGGGAGGTCTGCAGATTGCCAGGGGCCTCTAGGGGAAGAATTCTGTCAAAGTAGGTATGTTGCAATGCATGCTCAAAAGGGTCTGCTTTCTGATTCATTTACTCTTCCCTGGAAATTAACTTCATAGCCCCAGCTCCATTGACTGTGCATGATTTATCTTCAGATTATATTTGCCTTTCACACCTTCATGATCTACTTTTTTTTTCCTGAACAGCTCAATTACTTTGGGTTTGTAGAGCCAAAGACAAGACAACTTCCAGGGCCACGTGGGAATCTAACTAGGAAGCTCTGCGATAAGGCTGGGCCAGAGGGCAAGCTTTCCCTTCTCACTTCCATGTCCCTTCCAGGTCTGCATCTCCAGTACTGCTGTTCAGCTGACTCCAAAGCAGGCTGCTTGAGCACTGAGAGGAGCAGTGCAAGAGTGATGCCAAGACAAAGGAAGTAAACACACATTGCCCCTTCTGGCCACCACTATATATATCTACTCCAGCATAAACTGCACCACAGAAGCATGATGAGAATGAGGGCCCAAAGTAGATGTGTGTATGGATTCTGGTAACACTGCTGGTGACCTCAAACTGCTCATCTGAGAATATTGCTTACAGACACAGGAAAGGATTTAGTAACATACACATTGGTATTCAGTCCTATTTAGCCACCCGAGAAGGTATTACATGTAGGACTGATGAGACACTTGTAAGTTCTTGAGGAAGCAAAATTCCACCTGAAGCTTCAGATATCAACCTAGATCTGTTAAACACCCAGATGGTCCAGGACTGAGCAAAGTTCCCTTGAAAACAGGGGGAAGGGCTGTTGCCTCTGTCCATCTGGTTGCTGCTGTATACAAGCGGAGAGAAGCAGCAATATTATCAGCTGATAACAAGCTCATATTTGTCTTAGCTATCACGTACTGGTTTCCCTCTAATTATGCAGACAGGGCAGATACTTATTATTTCTTTCATCTGGCATAGGCCTTCTCTCTCTCTGCTTATGTATATGTAGACAATGGGGTCAGCCACTCAAGGCAGTATTATCAGACCCTACTTCTATAGATTTTCTGTAGAAAAATACATGCAGTCAGGCTCCCCAGGAGGTGGAGACATCAAATAAGTAAGATACCACTGAATACATGTCACCCATCTTCATCAACTATATCACGCATATGTAAGGACAGGACTGTATTCAAGCTAAAACAATAATGGAATATTTGGAGGCACAGAGAGTAACAAGGTATTTTTAATTGGGATGGTCACATGATAGAAAAGGAGCAAGATTTGAAATAGATTTTATTGGGTCACCTGATACACATAGTAGACAAGTTTTCATGCACAAAAGAGTCAGGAAGCAATTGCTTTAATGACAGAAGAGCATCTGGTACAAAATGCTAGCAGCAGCAGTATGGAAATGAGGTGAAAATCATCATGGAAGAATTTATCCAAAGATTCTCATAAAATAGAAAAATCCTGCATTAGCATGATGGGATAACTTGGGATACTTTATAATTCTATGATCAATGCACATGCATGATGAAATTGATGCTTTTTAAAAACAGTCCTGCTATCATGCTAGGATGAATTCCTGGGATGGTTTCTTGCAAAAAAATACAGCGCAGCCAGAAAGAACTGAAGCACTAAGATTTCATTTTAGTGAAACTGCTATTAACACTTCTCACCTAGTGTCAGCAAATCTTCACTCAGAAAAACGTATCCTTTCATACCCTGTATTTAATTCACCAACAGAATTCTATACCAGCTGGTCAGAGCCAATCAGCGATGACTTTCTTTTGTACAACAGACTGAAACACCTGTCTCTTTTATAATTATATTATTTTGGTTTTGTTAGGAGTAAAATAAAGACAGTTAAATACTAACTTGGTTGAAAGAAATACCTTCACATATGAGGGACAGTAACAAACAGTTCCATTGCTTATCTCATTCATGGATTAAAAGTCATCCTCATGCTAAGGTTAATTTGGGTGGGACAGCATTACAAGTGTTTGAGCCATAAGAACAGCATTCTTCATACAGTTGTTTTAGCTAACACAGTGGTTGGGCTCCCAGAGGAAACTATCAAGTACCATTACTGCATGTTAAAGTAACTTCAGTTTTAAAGCCCCCAAAGCTATAATAATTGATAGGACTACCTGAAGAAATGAAATGCTCAGGAAGCAATTGTTTCAACGATAAAATCTTCACAGCAGCAGTCATCAAATGTTTGTATCAGTACTAAAAAGAAGCGCAAAAGGTTTTATAACAAGTAGAAAACAAAAACAAAGGTATGTTGATGAATGCAAACTACCACCATGCAAGGTAAGTTACATTCTGACTATCATTTCCATTGAGATACCAGGGTTTTCCAGTATTCCTCCCTACTTATCTTTAGAGATTGAGCATGCATGGAATGCAAAACGTTTTTCTCTAGTAGCACCAAATCTCTTAAAATACCAGACCTTTGATCCCTCTGACCTGAAGCAACAATACAAGAACTTAAGAACAGCTAAGTTAGCAGTCCCTAGCCATGGCACATATGCATTAACCAAAGTATAAATATATTGCAGTTCTGAATAACTAAAAAAATAAAGCAAGGGTGAGACGGTTTGAAAGCAGAATCATACAGAATCAAGCCTTTTACCAAAGATGGAAAATTAAATTCCTATTTTAAAAAAACACAAGAAAGTTGTGATTTATAGAACCTGTATTGGTCAGTAACTATGAGATTAAACACAGTGCTGTGTCTCTATTTAAGCTGTCACTTATGGATATTATGTAGTCTAAACCTTTAGAGTTTCTTGAGAAAATTCCCCAGCAATACAGTATTTGGCTAAATTGGGGAGCATATGCAAAAACAGCATGTGATCTTGACAGCTTTGGCACATTCACTTAGCACTATCCGTGACAATTAGACACACAAGGACTGGATACATCGAAGAGTCATATGCCACACCACCACCCTCCTGCAAGCACTTCTTCTGTGATTCCCTGTGCCACCTGACTCAGATTGCAAGGAAGGCAAACCTCCTCCATCACTCCCTCCTTGGCAAGGTATTTCAGGATCATGGCCGAGGCTGTGCTGAAGAAACTGAAGGCATGGGGCATCATATAGGGCAGGATCAAGTGAACCACGATGTCTCCATCTGAGGGCAGAGAGGAGGGGTCTGGTAGCTGGCAGTATTTAGGATGCTGGTCACCTACCAGAAGCTACCAACACTCAGTGAGTGAGGTGATCTTCAATATGATAAAAGGAGGGCTACATGCCAGGAACAGACATTCCTCTGGGAAAACGGCAGACTTGAAAATCTGGGAGAGTTATATTTATGTGCAAACTGATAGGGCTCAGAGGCTGGGTGAACAAGAAACAACATCCACAAGTCACAAGAGAAAACAGACAGCCTCCCATAAATAGTTCCACTTTCAGTGCTGGTCTCTGGCTCTGCAGGCCAAACCTGAAGCTGTGCACGATTCCCAGACTTTGTGTCAACAGTTTTCACATACAGGCAGCCTTCAGACCCCCTAACACCCTAAATCACAGGTGATGTTATCAGTATCACCATCTCACACTCTGCTCCTTCCTCTCATGAAGTAACCAAGAAACAAACAGTTCAGTAAGGCTGGAAGCTAGACACTGCTTTCTGCTCATGACCAGACTCCTGTCTGGTTTTGCCTCTCCATTCCCTCCAACCCTGTTTTTGGGGCTGTCCAAACTGACCATGAAACTGCTGGGCTGTCAGAAGCTCCTTTAAATTCCTGTCCATTTGCTTTCTGCACCCGAGGGCTTCCACCAGCCAGGGCAAAATAAAGAGAGCATCAACATGACAAAAATGAATGCAAGCCACGCCAATGAAAACATTATTTAAATGGGTGAATCGTCCCACCAATTTTGGTGAGAGCAGGTTCATACAAAAAAATGAAGAACAAATGCAAAGCCTGCTAGGGTTTTAATTTTAAATATCCCACCATCCTGCCTAGAAGATTCTTCCCAGACATGGTAGCTAAACCATGACATTTATCTCCTGATGCAAGTCCCTGACAGAACTACACTTCTGCAACCTAACAGAACGAGGGGAATGATTCAGTAATTGAATCACAGAGATGTAACTCCTAAAGCATGCAATCACATCACCCAGAAGTCCAGACCTGCCCACCCCTGCTCAGCTCTGCTCTTTGCTTAGCTCTTCCCTGCTTCTTATACAGCAATTGGTTGCACCTGTGAAGAAGGTAGGATCGCTGACAGTAAGCCACTTTATCCTTTCCTAAAGCTGTCTCTGCACCTATAGGCTAAAACTGTTGTTTACTACAAGGTATCAACAAGGATGTATCAAGCCTTTGAAACTCAAAGTAAACAAAAGGGAAGAGAACCATTCCGTCTCAGAAGTGGTGAAGAACACAGATTCATTTGCCCGCTCAGAGCCTGACCTTTCCCACCCTTAAATAGCCTGCACCAATCCCCATTTAACCCTGAGAGCACACTTACCCCACATTACTGTACCAAAGGAATTAAACTGCCTGCTGTAATTCCTAGGAGCACACAGCATAGTACAAGAACAGGTGGAAAGTGCTGTGATGTCACTTAGAAGGAGCCAGTCCAAGATCAGTGGCTAGCAGAGGTGCACCCCAGCCCCTGTAGTCCAGAGGGGCCCCTGCAGGCCCTATGGCCACAGAAGGGGTCCTGGCTGCTCCTCCACAGGCTCTGGCAGCAGTGTTGTTTCACTGCCCCTGCACAGGATCACCCCTAAATATCCTTCCACCACAATTCAGTGCTGTCACAGCCACCCCTGACACTGAGGCCGGGTACAGACCAGGCTCCTCCAGGCTCATTTTGATTTGCAAAAGCCACTTACAAAATGGACGCTGTGACTTTGCAAAACACAGAAGGAGGAGATAACAAGGAATACTATTGCACTCCTAATGAAGTTTATCACAAATAAAGTTGTCAAACTAAATCTACAGTCCATCTGTGTAATTGAGGACTACAAGGTCCCATTTTGGTTAGATTTAAGGTCAGTCATCTCACTAAATAGCAACTGTTTAGGCAGTAAGATTATGCTTGATGAGAAGCTCTCATTTTAGAAACTTTTTCTGTTACCAGTAAAATTAATCTTTGGAAGGATCTCTTTTAAATCCACTCAATAATTTTTGGCCTGGAAATACATAAGGAATTCCACAAATATTTGTATGAAATTTTTTGTATCTCTGAACCTTTTTTCAAATAAAGGCTTAAATGCAGAGTGCAGCGGTCACCTGAAACATTACATATCTTTTTGTAAAACATATTAAAAAAGGATCCAAATGTTTTCCCAAAAGAAATCATCCAGTTCAGCCTTGTTAAGGCAAACTGTGCCTTTATTTTATAAACAGTCATGAGTTAATAGTTGTATTTAATTTATCGCTTACATAAAGTTATGACCAGGCTAGTTTTTGCAGCTCTAATATTCCCCAAAGAATAGTCTGTGGTTTAAATTACTTGATGGCATGGGAGAAGGGCTTTTCAAAGGGTTTACAACCTATGTCTCTCCTTCTGCAGAAGCTAATTGCTTATGCATAGATTCACTTTATCCATATAGATTTATGTCCTTTTCCATCACCTAATATTAAGATGACTCTTGCAACTTTCCTGTGAGATAGGAAAAATGTTGTAGTCCTGCCCTTGCACTAGAAGCCCCACGATACCCTGTACTCTTTACTACCCTTAATGGAATTTTTGCCTGAATGGCTTGTGTTTTCAGTTTCATTTCGTGCTGGTTTAAAGATCAATAGAGGAAGTCGACACCAAGGCACAGTAATTTGAAGTATATAACTATTGTGCAGATGCTACAACTTTAATTATATGACAGGCTTCCATGCCTGTCCAAACAAAAAGTGATAAACAATCTGCTTACACAGTGGCAGCAACAGCATCCATGAATTTATGTCCATAAACATTGGCTGCAGGAGCAGAACTAATTTGGTATATCCTCAGAAGTGCATCTAATATAGCTACCTTGCTGAGGGAAATCTACCTTGTTAAGAATTAACTAAGATATACTGTCTTACATGGATTTTTACATGGATAAAACCCAAGCCTTCAAGTTGCTTTCTCTTTTCATCTTTTTCTTTTTCTGGCTGAACACATCTAATGCATAAAAAATAAGATTAAAAACCACAGCATTTTTTATAGATCAGTTTTTACAATTGCCCAAATAATGACCTATGGATCAGAGGGGGTCACTGTAAATACAGATGTGGTCTGGGATGGTGATTCAGAAAGACAGCAGCTCAGCTACTGGTTAACAGATAAACAGCAGTTGGCAACTTCTGGGGCAGTTCCAACATCTCCCTCCAGAGATACCATCTCTGAGGTTTTACCTGCAAAGGATGTGGAAGTGCTTTAATTATGCCAGTATGTATTTACTGCCTGGGAAGCAGTCATGCCAAGTCTGTTAAAGACTAACAGTACATAAAAGGAAACTATGTACAATGCAAACTTAACACATCCCAATTTGACAGTTAGGACTACCTTGGTATAATATTTTTTGTTGAAAATATAAAACATTCTGAGATAGTTAACATTGCAATCCAGGCCCATTCCTGGCTATGGAGGAAAGTTTGCTACGAACTTCCAGATGAATATGAGGCATAGCCTTTAACTCTGGCTATAAAGGACCCCCAGAGGCTCCATGTGGGGGCTGTGGGTACCACCATGCTCCTGGAGATCTCCTGACACATTCTCTGCAGAGCTCAGCCTAAGACAGGAGCACTCGAACTCTACCTAAACCCCTTTTGGAGGCAACTTGACAAGAAAAGCAACAGAAACAGGCATAGAAAAAGAATCTCTAACCACAACAACTTCAGTTTTTACAGCATTTTAATGACAGTTCCCAATCCCACCCCACTCCTATCTCATATACTCATGTACTTCATAACATGCTCAAGTTTGTCAATATTTCAGCTGCACACAGTCACACTACCTCCTTTGTCATACAGGTCATTTTTCTTGTGTTGCTGGCTGACCTCTCTCACTAACAACAACTCCATACAGAGCAGAAACCTTACCTCGTCCATGACATCTTTCTGTACTGTCTATTGAGAGGGATTGACTCCTTCCTTCTCTTAAAGAAATCTAATTTATGCATTCATACCATACAATTATTATTCTACTCAGTAATTATTTTTTTTCATAAATATATTTTGTTCAGAGACATTGAGCATGCAGAGACATCACAAACACTGGATTCAGTTGCTTTCAGTATTCCTTCTTTACTGATGTGTCAAATAACTTCTGGGGCAGGTCACCCAAATGAATGCAGCACAACAGGTTGGGCATGTCTCAGTCGGTTTTCAGTCACAGAACACTATAGGATTTGTTATGTGCCACAGATACAGCCTGCACTATCATAGTGCCATCAAAATACAGACTGGGGAAATCATGGCTATAAAGCTCGCTACATAAACATTAAAACTACATTTAGCGGAAAAAATCAGTTATTCTCACAGCAAAGAATACTGCAAAACAAACAAAAATATCCAATATATTATGATAAAAGACAGAAGTCACAGTAACTAAATATATAAATTATTTCTAATCTGGATCTAGCAACAAAAGGATTTGGAAAGCTTTACTTAAAGCTGATTTCTAAACTATATTGATGCTTTCCAAGTCCTTATTCAGACACAGCCTCTAGATCTAGGATGATGAGTCATTAGCCACAGTACTAGATGAAGGTGAGTGCTATCACTTGCATTACCTTCCCTCAACTCAGTAGATGGATGTCATTGGTTTACACTACAGCTACCAGATCATTTTGAAGGAAAACTAAGACCAGCTTACAGTAGTCTAACCTGCAGAGAACTCTTAATTTTAAGATATTAAGAAAAAACATTTTTCTTACTGTGAGGGTGTTCAAACACTGGCATGCGTAGCTCAGAGAGGCTGTGGTGTTTTTATGCTCAAAGATATTCAAAACCTGACTCAAGCTGACCTTCCTCTGAGCTAGGAGGTGGACTAGATAACCCTCAGAGGGGCCTTTGCCATTCTGTGATGAATAAAAAAACTGGATCTATATTGCCTATACCAGGGAGCTCAAAATATGTAAAAAAAAAGTCTCCAATTCCTCATTTCTTCACAGAGAATTTCTTATGAGATAATAGCTGAGATTAATTTTAGATCCAAGTAACATGAAATTATTTGGGCTTTTTGTTACATATTACTCGACAATCAAAGACTGAGGGACACAAGAGGGAAGCAGTAGGAATGTGCAGTACAGCCAGAGCAGAGGAAAGGCAGTATCTGTGCCTCTTTTAGCAGCAGCTAACTGCTAGACCAACTGGATCTGCTTCTTGGTATGCACACAAAAAGCAAAAGGTGGGAGTGTGACAGAAAATAATTACAGATACGTGAGGACAAGTGAAACTAAAATACATATGTTCATCAATCATCAAACTTGGATTAGCTGCAAAACAGTACTCATTAATGCAGTTCATACTTCCCAACAGGGATTCCACTTCCTCATTAAAAAGTTCGCAACACATGATGAAATAGCAAGAGACGGGTGTCACAAATCTGTCAAGTCACATGGTCAGTGAGTCATCTCTTGCCAAGAAGTGCATGAACGACTTCAGCAAGCAGTTAGAAAAGAGGCAGATGAGGTCTGAAGGAAAGATCTTGCAGCACTTCCAAGCCAGAAAGAAGGTCACAGTTGAGCAGATGGTGAAAGAGAAGGAGCAATCCAGGAAAATGAAGGAATCTGGAAAGTGCATTCTTCTGTCAAGATATTTAGGGGAAGGAAGGAATTTTTTGTTATTGCACACTTAAGAGGACCATCTTCAGAAGAGTGTGCACATTTTCTATGGTCTTCAGACAAAAGCTCTTCCCTGGCAGCAAGAAAGAATCTGTTCATTTAGGTAAGTTTAACGCAGCCAAAAACATACCAGACAATGAATGCTAGCATGCTTTAAGCCCAGTGCTCTAAGACCCCAGAAATCTTAACTTCAATTTTCTGCATTATGCTGCCTTCATTTTAGGGCACTCAGGGCCCCTCATTAAGTAGGTGCTCTGCCAAACCTTGCTGCTGTAGTATAAATTACTACTTGTCTGCTCTGTCTTTCTTATGGAGGCTGCTGCCACCCCAGCAAAGCCAGCACAAGGGAAAATGTTCCCAGACTGGAGGTGTCCTAGTGCACAGACCAGTCTTTTGACACTTCCAGCAATATACTTTGGTAAATAATGCTGTGATGGTATAAAGTGTTACCACTAGCCTGTATTCCTCCTGACGAGACAATGTGGCAAACGAGAACACGTGCCCACACCCCTTTACCCCAGGGCAAAGTTACTGCCCTTCGCTCTGCTCGTGTAGTGGCTTTGAGATAAAATGCCAGACACCAACCTGAGCAGCTCAGTGGGCACCTGGTCTCTCTGATGTCTGTGTTAGGCAATCCTCATGCTGGGGGTGATGACGCTCTAAGTGACCATGGTAAGACTTGCAGGGCTCATCTGTCAGTCTTAAGAGTGAACCCACCTCCACCTGCACCGTAAATAAATTAAAGGGCTTTGCACTCCATTATGTGATATGCAGACCCTCATTCCCTTCCATCAATGTTCCACCACAGCACAATCCCCCAGAGCTTGCTGCTTGGACTGAACTAACCAAGCAGAAAATCCCTTCATTTTCCTTATCGAAAGAGAGAAAAATAGTCAAGCAATAAAATGTTGCAAGGATCTGTTTGGGAGCGTGTGTCGTAATAACCTGGAGAAGTAGGCAGGATTAGCTAAAATTGCTAATGACACTTGGTTGCTGTGGCTATTAAGTCCAACAGAAATTATTCGAAGAACCTGCAGGTAAGATTGGAGGCAGTCTGCAGATGAAGAGTCCAGCAGCTGTTAAAAATGAACCTGTATAAACACGTGTAAACAGAGACACAACTGTTTGCATTAAATAGTGGTAATTTTTGAACAAGCGTCCTAAGAATGACGGGAATCCAGAAAATAAAGTCTACCCCTCTTATTTACCATAAAAGTCCCAAAATGAGAACAGTTAAAAAACTAACAAGTACTTTACAAGCAGTTACTCCTGCTAACATAAGAGACTAGTCCTACTTTACAGACTTCAAATTAGTCAGCCAAATGAATAAGAGGGTTTATTGATCATCCTACATACAGGATCATGCAATAGATCAGGAACTTCACAGTCCCTTTTACATCTTTTATCTCAACATGATATTGTGGTCATTGATAGAAGAATGTTTTAACTCAAGTAAGAAATTACATGCATCCATCACGTGCTAAAATGCAACAACCAAAAAAAGTGGCTGAAAGTTTTTAAAAAAGATTAAACTATTTTGAAATATCACCTAATTATGTCACCAAGAGATTGCCTTCTTATTGATTTGAGCTCCTTCTGTTTTGAAGTGAGACAGAATTTTTGGTTTATGCTATGGCTTGCTGTTTTCCTGTAAGACTCCCACCTTGCTCAGCACACATGATGAAGTTCTTCCTGGCTAAGCAGTTTTCAGTACTTTGCAAAGTCTTCACAGTTTGAAGTGTGGCTCTGTAGCTTGTTTCTTTCATGTTATTTTCTGAATTCACTCATGGGCTTGTCTAACACAACCAGATTACCTAAGTGTCCATCTGAATTCTTTGCAAACAAGAATGAAATTACTTCACAGCAGCCCGTTCTGCAAACGGTGTATTTTTATTACTTCCACTGTATACAATGGGAAATTGAGGTATGAAAAGATTCCTATCAAGTATCTCCAATAAATTTGACTACTCAGAGTCATATAATTTTTTTTTTCAGAGACTGCTTAAAATATAGGTGATACATTGCTTTCACCTGTTTTTGCAAAACTCTGCATTTCTGCAAATCAGATTGAGGTTCTTAAGAGACCTCAAAATAAGGAACATGAAAATGAATGATTGCTTTTGAAAAATCTATTCTAAATGACTGGCTTCTCATCAGACAGGAAATATGCAGAGATGTGAAAAACATCCCTGGTTCATCAGGGTAGCATTCAACTGTCTGCATATGAATCTCCATTTTAAAAATTCCAGTTTCTAGCACTAGTCATTATGCTTTTTCCACTTTCTTCAATAAACAAGGCAAGGATCCTTCAGATAATGACATCTTTAGAAAAACAACACGTCCACAGAATGGGAGTCCAACAGAAAACAATATTGTTTAAACTAAAGGCCAGAATATAAAAAGCAAATGTAAGAATATCAAATTGCAAGGCCAACCATCAAAAATTCATGAGGGTTTAACAAGGAACCAAGGAAAGGAATCTGCTCAATAAAATAAAAATCTTAAAATAATGCTCAACTCTAGAGCTGAAATACATCACCCTGTCACTTCACCTAAAATAGAAACCAATAACACCAGCAGATTATACTTTCCTTTATGGAGAAGTGTAGGAAGGGATTGGGATATACTTGTTGCAAGTAGATTCTGTGGGCATTTTTTGAGAGCCAAACAGTTAAAAAAAATCTTCTGCTCCATTCCAGATCAGCACATGCTCTAACAAGCATTTTAAGAAGCAGGGAACACAGGTTCACCAAAGGACTGAGAAAGTTTTCTGCAAAACAAGTCTTTTCAGGAAAGAGAAAGGCTGTACCTGAAACAGGAACATTTCTAACCAAGAAATTAAGTTTTCTCTATTGCTTTATCATAAAAACTGCTTTTTTTTCTGTTCAGCAATTATGTTTCTTATAAAAATTGTTATTATTCTACTTTTATTTTTTTCTTTCTCACAGTGCAGAATAGCCAGCACTAATTAATCCTTGTAACTGACACAGCTGGAGCCAAGTTTTCCTCAAAATCAGCACTGCATCCACAAAATCTACATGAGCACTTATTGTTTGTTCAAAAATGCTTGTAAATAAACACATAAGCAGAATTACACAATTTGTATGCAAAGATGTGGGTTTCCAAGGGCAGCATTTTACCATGACAACATTACAGGTGAAATGTACCCTCAAACATGCACACATTTTTACTAATTTGTACCTTAATGAAGAATAGCAATGAGTGTTTATTTCATAAAACATCTGAACCTGGCAGTACCACTTCTTAATGAACAGTTCTAGAAAATGTGGTATGTTTTGCATTTACAATTTTATTGTGGTAACACTCAAAAAAGGCAATGTACATACTTGTATTTCCTAGGAATTCCCCACAGACCAGGCTTCCCTCCGGAACTCTCGAACTCTGTCATATTTCTGTGGTTTTACCATGGTCTGGCATGTGTGATGCCAGATCACCTTATGTGGGTATATAATAAAATATCCTGATGTATTTCACCTCATATTTCATATTACACTGAAGGCCCACCATGAGCTCTTATCCATTTCTTGAGTGTTTGTCCTTTAATTAGTCTGTATTGTCACATGATATATCTGGACTGAAAGTTTAGAATAATTTTTCAGGTCAAATTATTTGGAACAGGGTGGCTGGGAGCAACTACATTTACCTGTGTTAGAATTTGACCAGCATGCTCTGACAAACACTACTATTTAAAAATGTGTTGGTCAGTGCTTGGGTTATACTTCCCAAACATTCAAATACCTTAAACATAATGATACCATTCTGTCAAAAAACCCACAAAAGAGCCATGCCCCAGCAAATTAAACACCTCAACATGTAGAACAACTGTTCCATGTGTCCTGCCAAATGAAGCAAAAGTACAAGATCAGTCTGAAAATCCTGCATGCTTCTTCTGCTTAACTTCTAACTTAAGCCCTGGCACAGTTTAGGCTACAGCTAGCACGAGAGACCATTGTCTCAGACGTGGGGATCGGCTTCCCACCACCCTCCAGGGCTGGCCAGGGACACCTCAGCAGGCTGGACACCTGCGCATGTGGAGCTACACTGACTTTCACGTTGTGAAAAGCACTCTTGACGGGCTGACACGCAGCCTTCGAAGGGCTTGGAACTGGGGGGGAAAAAGGAAGACAAACCCCCACAAAAAAATAACCTAAACACAAAAAACAAAATCACCATCTGAGGGCGACAAAGCTGGAGGTGCCTGCTGCCGCTATCCGATGCTCCACCACCGAGGCTGTGGCCAAGTGTGTATACATATATATATATATATATACA
>VWZS01009080.1:514501-713704 GCA_013397075.1 Rhabdornis inornatus
TGCGGGCACTGTGGTCTCTGGACACTGCGGCCTCTGGATACTGCGGGCTCATCCCCCTCAGAGCGGGCAAGGCCGCGCTGCCCGCGGGCTCGTCGGGCGTGAGAAGCAGCGGAGAGGTCGTTCCGATAAGGCACCGACACTTTATTATTTCCGTCCAAGTGTTTCCTGGAATGTAGCTTCTCTCGCTTGTAGAAGGAAAACCGAAACCAACAAAGTGCATAGCTATCAATTATGTTTAATTAGGAGGAAAAATACCGCGGAAGAAAGATTTTTTTGCTGGTCGCCACTATATGCCGGGTCTACGGAAGCACCTATCTCAATATTCCCCGTTACTGCCTGCCCTGGGTCCTCCCCATTCCTCTCTGCATCAGACGGGAAATGGGAAAGTGTCATTTCGCTGGCTGTACCTCTGGCACTGGCTCCCACTCTCGCTGCTATTTACCAGCGGAGAAAATTGACATCTTGCACGGCACCGAACTTTGGCACCTTTGAGGTGTGAGAGACATATTCCGCACAGCACAGGCTGAGGACGCGGGCCTGTGCCAGCCCCCGGCACAGGAGGAGGAGGAGGTGGAGGCCGTCTGCTTCCCCAGGAGCAGAAGAACAGAGCATACTCCCTGCTCGGGTGTTTGTTGGACACCCTGGCTGTCCCTGCCCCTCTGCAAGGGGTCTGGGGCTCCAATTTGCAGGTGCAGGTGGTGCCTGACCTCCTCAGCTCTTATTGCTCAGAGACACCCGGGACACTAGGCGTGCTTGTGAGGGAAATACTTCTCGCGTACCATGCAAGTGAATTGTTAACGTTTTACATACATGTTATTCACACGCGGGAGCTCATGAATAAAAGAACAGCTCTTCCAATTGAACTTGCCATGCTGTATCTTTGCCTTGAATGAGTGGGCATGCCATAGTTCTCTATTCAGTAGGGTTGTGCCTTTCAGCAAAGTAGTAGAGAAACACTATCAGTTAGGTTTTTTCCTTTTCTGTTCACATCTAACACTATTTCTAAGAAACACAGTAAAATGTTACTTTTTCTTGTTCAGACTTGGTGCCCTAACAATGTATGCACTGTAAGGCATGATGGTGAAGCTGTCTTCTGCTGGCCCTTACTTGCTTTGGCTCAACCATTATGAAGACACTATATAATATGCTAAAAACTTGGAGGAAGATAGTTGCCTTCTTACATATTAGAGAAACAAACAGCATGGCTCCATGTGAAAATCCCATTACATTGGAAATTTATTAACCAGAATCACCACATACAGTATCTATTAAATTACACTGTTTCCTACCTTCATTGTATCTGTGATACTGTCCTAGAGATAGAAGCACAACCCCATGTAACCCTTTCCTTTTTCAAATCAATTTCAAATAGCTACCACGTTTCAAAAATCTAGAGAACATGTTTTGTTTTCAAGAAATAACAACAATACAACTTGGGCTGTGTATTTAAAACATCAGAAAAGCAGCAGTTTAGCATAGCAACTCAGTTCAGCCTCCAGAAAATAAAGGTATCTGGATCTCAAGAGCTATCCCTTTACTTCAGGAAGTTTCTCCCAAGACATGTGCCAGAGACACCTGCTCATATGTGCAAGTGTGTCCACAGTCTAGTCCTTCATTTTGAGGAAGCAATTGTCCCACTGACATTTCTCTAAAATGAAACCCATAATTCAAAAAAAAAAAAGTCCCCTCAAGATGAAATGGAGACCTATATGCATATCCATTACATACTAAACTTTATATTTTGTAATAGGAGAATTTTTTTTTCTCTTATATGTATGCTGTGCTGTCTTACACTTTTGTCCTGGGGTGACTTTGTCATGTTGAATTGTCAATCTCCATTTGTCCCTAAACCAGGACAACTTTTTAGAAGGAGCAAAGTGTCCCTGGTTGCCAGTTCTTCGTTGTCCTCTTCAGAAAGGACTGGTTGGTAGATGGTTGGTGGTGTGGATTCTGAAGCTTCAGCTTCAGTAGGAAATAAAACCAAAGTAACAGCTAAAAGCTAAAACATCCCCTGACAGATTTTAATTTCTTCACCCCTCAAACCCAGTTTAAGTGTTTGCCATATGAGGGAAGAGGGGGAGGAAAAAAACCCTACCAGCCCATAGAATGTGCTACACACATCTGCATAGAAGTTGTGCTGACTTTCAGAAGGAAAAGGCAGCTTTCCTCAGATGTCCATTCTGCAGCTTCTGTTATTAGTATGCTAACATATTATCAAGCAACTTTTATCATCTTCTTTCACTCATCCTGTGTGGCATGAGTCCTTGCAGATACAGGTTTTTTTTTTTTTCAAAAGTCTATTTAACTGTGATTGGGCAAGTTCATGGGCTGGCTAAATTTGAGTTCTTACGCAACTGAAGGGTAGAAAAACCCCCAAAGTATTAGGCAATGGATGTGTTTGCAAGGAAGAGAATGATAGAATGATTGCTTCAGTTACTGGAAGTCATTTTCAAGTGTCTCTTAACTCACAATGCATCTTAAAAATAGTTTTAAAAGGTATCAGGTTGGTTTGTGACTAATTCTCATTTTTTCCCTACTGCAACAGCCCTAAGTCAGGAGAGAAGGTCTGCAATTGCCTTTTCTTTCTGCTCTCTTTCTCTGTGCCTAAAATCAAACTAAAGGTTTGAATAATAGTTTTGCATATCTACTAGTGCAATCATCAAGGTTTCTCAGAACTGCCAGACTAAATTTGATTTTTTTTTAGCTAGCGAATCATCTTGAAATGCATGAAACTCATTTTTCTTGGGCTTTTAGGGAAAAAAGCAATCACAAGTCTGTCTCAATATGCAACATATTTCACTTGCCATGGCAAAAAATATTAGGAGGACTTTTTTTCCTAGGCCTTATTTAATCTCCTTTAACCAACTCATAATTTAGTCCAGCAACTTTTAAACTAAACTTTGACAATGCAAAAAAACTATTCAGAGCTGCAGATCCAATGTACAACACTCTGCACTTTCAGTTTTTCTTATCAAATCTTTTATTCCATTTGTAGATGCAAAAAAGGAAACAGCACAAAAAAAAAGTACGTATTTTTTATCAAAAACATTGGCAAGTGCTAGGAATATGCATGTGAAAGGAAATGCATTATTTCATTCTTTATTGGTTCATCCCGACATGCTGACTCTCAGAGGTTTAGGGTATTTCTCTACGAATGCACAGTCCCACTGACTTAATGACCTACAGAGTAAACAACTTTGTCTTCTTGACTAGCACCAAAGCTACTGGCTGTGGTCCCAGCTCACCACCCTCCTTTCTCCCACTTCAAGTTTGAACACCTCACTGGAGAGGTCCTCAGACAAGCATAACACTGATACCACCAGTACACCACTGAATATCAAAATAGTTTAGGAGATCAGTGTTCCTCACTCTTCCATGTTATCAGAGACAGGTGTTACAGCAAAAGGGACACTCAGTTTCTGAGAAGAGTTATCCCTTTAGTTTCTCTTTGTGTAAAAAAGCCTGTCTGGCTAAAATTGTTTCCCAGTAAGATATGAAAGCTTGGAAGCTGGATTTATTTTGCTGTTTTGTTATATTAATACAAATAGTAAGAAATGTTTGGTTTTTTTTTTTTCACATATAAAATCAGGGTGCAAAAGGTAAGAAGGGAGAAGTTTCACTGCGACTGGTGCAGGAAGATGTACATATATGCACATCTGAGGAAAACTCCAAAATACAAAATATTTGAAATGCTGAAATATATTTATTAAAATAGGTACAAATATGACCATCAGTTTAAAAAAATTAACTTCTGAAAAAATGTCCTGCATTATTTCAAAGGATAGCAATAGATCACAGTGTATCAGGAAGCCACCTAGAAATATAGTTGGAAAACCTCCAGAAGCAGGAGCTGTGATCAATCACCAGATTTTGTGAATATGTTTCACTGACAGTGCTCAGTGCTTACCAGGGCTGCACATTTTTATTTCCTTACAATACTCCAAACCTACTGGTTTGCCCTTATGCAAGGGCAGATTCCCATTACACAAAGGAGACTTTCCTTTTAAACTTGAAAAGAGCACTGAAATGACATGAAACTTTTCCTTCTTCTTCAGGTGTACTGAAGAAACAGTTCTATTTGCTTTCTCAGGTGGAGATTTCCCAACAATTGGAGAAAAATCAAAATTTCTGTACACCAGTAAAACTGCATATTAAAAAAAAATTCCTTCATCTTATTTAAAATAGATATAAAAAAAACATATTTGGTCAATGCTTATAAAAAATAAAAGTGTGCTGACAGGCCAGACATTCCACTAAAACTGCTTCTATGTATGTGCCAGTACAGGAGACCCTAAAATACTTTCTCAACCTCACAGCTGTTGTCTTCTTGTGGGTGTTCCTACAGAAGGCCACTCCATGTTTCTCCTCTGACTGAAGTGTTAATTGGCAGAAAAATACACCAGAACATGAAAGCATGGCAGGTTTGAAACTGAAAGTCCAGAGAGTGGCTCAAGTTAAAAGTGGGTGAGATGCCTCAGTGTTGCAGTGCTTTTAGCCACCTTGAGAGAGTTGGGTACTCAAAATGGAAAAAAGCAGTCACTTGCACACAAATAGAGCAAAATGTGCATATTATCATTTAAGATGCAGCCACTTCTGTTAAGATTCCAGACAGCTGGAAATCAATTTGAATGAGAAAGTAGTTCTGTGTCCTGGTCCTGCTCCAGACTCACTATTTTGTCAAATTTGCATCAGAAGGCTCCAAAACCTAGTTAAAACTGAAACCTCCTGATTCTATGGTGTACTGTGTCACCCCAGGCAATAAGGCCTCACCGCCTGCAGCCTCACTTTGACAAATAAGAATAAAGTTACTTTTTGAAAGTATTCATCTTCCCTAGGACAAGTTATTCATTCTTCTTTCTTGCCTATATGAAACAAGTATCACTGTAGAGATATTGCACCTCTAGTTACAGTAACAGCACCTTTCAATAAAAGTTAGATTAAAAATAGTTTTATCAACATATCTAGGAGTTCATAAATACAAACAGCCTTCAGCACATTTAGTAAAAAGGCAATGAACAAAACCAACTGCAAAATACCCCCCTGTTTCTAGGGCTTGACATTACAGAAAAGTCTCAGGAAAGAACACCTGATTTTGAAGGCGTTCAAGTCAGTCTGTGATAGCTCCAGTGGGACCATCACCTTCTGCAACATGATAAGCAGCAGCAGAGGATTGTTCTGAGGGGATGTTTTCTCCTGTATTCCAAAGCTTTTTTCACTTGGTCTTTAGCATCTCCTACATAGTCCTCAACATTTTGCATATTTATCTCAATAACATCAAAGGTGTCTGCCTGTTCCTCCACCAGCAGGGCCACCTGCAGAAAGAGCTCGTGAACTTCCTTAATGCGGCCTTCTAATTTCACCAGCTCCTTGTGTCGCGTCTCTATCTCATTCAAGGCTGCGCGAGCTCCCTTAACATCTGACAAGAGATTCTCGGAGAAGACATCCCATTTGCCTTGCTCAATCATCTCCTCAATCTGGTGTCCAGAAACATCTTTGCCCATGATCTCCAGCTGCCGCTGAATTCGAATCTTGCAGTTCTCCCGCTGGTTCATCTCTGCTGCATTGTAATCAAACATAGCGTCCTGAAATGTGTGCATGAGGTCAACGTAGTGGTTCTTCGCCACCCTGGCTATGACAGACATGGCTCCATACTTTGTTATTGCATCTTCACAGAAATCTCTCATTACCTGCAGTTTCCTGTGGATGCTTTCTCCACGGCTCTTAATGTCTCTGGCAATACAATTAGTATCTCGTTTGATGCTACTAAGACGGCGCATGGAAGTAAGGAAGCGGGTGTTTTGCTTTCTGAGACGGTTGACATCTGCTTTTAGGTGATCATTTTCTGTCCGGATGGTCTGGATATCCTTATGAAGAATTTCCAAGGCATAATCCGTCTCATAAAGAAGAATATCCTGGGGTGAATTTTCATCATCATCACTATCAGAAAACTGTTGGTTGTGTAACCTGGCAAATTCACGCAGCTCACTTAAACGGTCTTTCATTGTGCCTGTAAAACAGGAACAGGAGGAATGAGTGTGAAGTTACTAAAATATTGGTTAAAAGAGTTGAAAATTTGTAACTAATAGCTACATCATGGTTATAACTAAATCATAGATAACAAACGTAACTTACCAAAGATAACCCAAAATACCAGATTTTAAACTTGTTCACAGCATTTTATATAGTGATAGATATCACATCCAAAACTCTGCTAGAACACTGTTCTAGAAAGTACTAAGGTTACAAACAAAAACTGCAGGAAAGACAACAGATCCTGAAGACAAATCAAAAAGAATAGTAGGACAGTCCCAAACTCCCCACAAAATGCCAGTCTAACTTGGAGGGGAAAACCACACTCCTGATAGGAAGCCTTCAGCTATCAGCACCTGTAGACATGTTAATAACTGAACACCTTCCACCACTGCTCACTAGAGAAATCTCCTCTAGCTCCTGATCCTCCATTACATCAACTGCCCAAAATGTCATGGGCTTCCCTCATTCTACGTTTGCTTTTCCTGGGAGAATACTAAGAAGCCTCTCAAACACAGAAATGGCATTTACCAATACAATTGGGAAAGAAAAGTTTCAAAAAATGGTGTGGGAAGCATTAAGATGGGGGGGGGGGAATGAAAAAAAAAAAAAAAAAAAAAAAAAAAAGAAAAAAGAAAAAAGAAAAAAAAAGAAAAGAAAAAAGAAAAAAAAGAAAAAAGAAGAAAAGAAAAAAGAAGAAAAAGAAAAACTAAAAAAGAAAAAAGAAAAAAAGAAAAAATAGAAAAAAAGAAAAAAAGAAAAAGGAACTAGTGTTTCCAGATGCTATCATTGACTGTAGAGTATCAGACATCAACAATTAGGGGTGTGGAGCATCTGTCTTATAAAGAGACACTGCAGGAGCTGGGCCTATTTCATCTAGAGAAGAGAAGACAGAGAGGATCTAATCAACACATATAAATATATCAAAGACACGTGCCAAGAGGATGGTGCCAGACACTTTTCAGTGGTACCCAGCAACACGACAAAGAAAAATGTCCATAAACTAAAACACAAAAGTTGCACTGCAACATGAGGAAGAACTTCTCTACATTGAGGGTGGCAGAGGCTGCCCAGGCAGGTCGTGGAGTCTCCCTCTCTGGAGGCATTCAAAACCCACTGGACACATTCCTGTGTCGCCTGGTTTAGGTGACCCTGTCTTGGCAGGGGATTTGGACTAAATTATCTCCAAGGTCCCTTCCAACCCTACAAATTTTGTGATTCTGTGAACTTTGTGCTTATCATTCCTTGAACTTAAGAAAAATTAAATTTCATCAGCCTTCTACAGAGAGCATAGTATAACTGGCTGAACAATTATTTCATTTTCTGTTTGTGTTTTCTCTGTCAAGCAAACACTGAGTAAAGCTCCTGTGTAATAAATCCATAATTTTGTAGGACTAGGTTTACCCTTCCTTCCCCAGGAAGGAATGTAGAAGCAAATACCTAGTAATTCACAACATGAAAATACCAATGCTGTAGTAAATTCATGTGTATACTAATTCTGCAGCATCTCTAAAAATATTGCTTTTTTCTTTCTTTTTATACAACAGGAAAGGTTAAAAAGTCAAACATTAAAAGAAGAGTAAGGAGCTGTCAAGTGTGGCCTTAGATCGTACCACAGTGTTGCCTGCACACAGGAAGATCACGCAATTAAACACTGGCCTGTGCGTTATCATTTCCACCAAGCTTTTGCCTACAGTCTATATGTGCTGAGTATAAGTTGTACAACACAAAATTTAATATTCATCATTCAGTTCATGCTGTCTCATTGACTATGTTGCTACTGTTCATTTCATCAGGGATTTTCACTGCAAAATCTCTGGAAGTTCCATAAACTCCTACCAGTTTCTTGGGGAAAGGCAGATCTAACAGCCCCACAGTCAGGTTTCAGCCCAGTCATTAAGGACAATAGTGATAGACTCTTGATAATTTATGATGCCCACCTGAGACCCCTCAAGCACAATTCTTTGTACCTGGAATGTTCAGAAGTCAGCCCCTTCTGACTTCAGTCACTGCTGCAAGCCTCGAGCACTTTGCTGAGTAAGATTGCGAAGGAGCAAGCTGGACATCAGTGAATGAACACATGGATCAAGGCCACTTGTGAAGAGCTCCTCTCTAGAGACATGGACAGCATCACACACGATCTCTGTGATCCAGCAGATCCAGTAGAGTCTAGTTGTAAGCAGAACAGAGGGATCAAGTTGCAGTTGCACTTAGAATCTTCACCCTGGGTTTTCTCAGCTTCCCAATACTTAGTTCTAAAAGCCTATGTTAATTGTATCTACATACTAAAATCTATGTTTAAGGTGTTCAACATTAGTATCTTTTGACTCTGCATTGAGGACCTATACCTGTCTGGGATATATCTCCTCAGCTAAAGTGTTCACACTTCTATCCTAACAAAAGGATGCCATCTATTTGAGCCTGACTTCAGAGTCCTGCAAAATCAGGGACTTTTTGGCACTTTCTTTCATTCTCTCAAAGTCCTGTCTTTTACACTCTGTTTCTAAAGTGCATCACCTAGTCTGCTTCCCAGTTCATATTTTCAAGATGTTCTTCCTTATCTACACACAGTACCTGGACAGGATGGAAGGACAGTAGCCTTATGCCTGTATTTCAGCACTGTATTAAGCCACAAACACCACAAATTACAGAGGACATTTGTTCAGCTTTACGCTGAACATGCTCAAGTACTCCGTAGGCCAGCATTTGCAATATATGGCCAAAGAGATTTGTGAGGTTCAAGAAAATGTTTAGATTTCAGCTTTCTTGAGCACCTTTTGCTCAAGGAACACAGTAAATTTATTTGGGGTATTTGGAAACTGTTGCTTTGAGAAACTCACAATTTGGCAGAATTTCAGGATTTTTTACATAAAGAAAAACAGTAGACTGGGATGTAGAATCACTACAGAGGTCTTTTCCTATTTCAAATTCTCATTTCAAACAAGGAGGAACCAGATCTTCCCAAGAGAGGACAATAACTTCCAAGCATTCCTTGGATGGTGTCAGGAACTGACACTAAAGAGCTGAAATAAATAAGCAGAGAGAGCAAGAGGGAACAGCAATTTGAAATATTTCAACTTAACAAATCATGGTTTAGAAAAGATGGCCTCCTTTATCAGATGCTGTTGTTACTCAGCAAAGTTTGCATCTACATATACACTGATTGTATTGCTCATAATTTGAACAGCAATAGATTAATACATGGTACATTACTGGTTGCTAGGGATAGCCTCAGACCTCAGTCTGTAAAATGAGCATCAGTCTCTCCCTTCATACAGTGCCCAGTGCAGCAGAGAAGTTGGGCTCTCTGATGGGGAAGCAGCTCTGCAGGACCTCGATGTGCTGGTAAGGCATGAACAGGAACATGAGCCATGCATCCAGGCTGGAGCAGCAAAAGTGAGGAAGGAAAGGGACCCCTGCTGTCTGACCCTTGAGAGACCACATCTGGAGTGTTACTCACCAGATACACTGGGATGAGCTCAAGGAAGGCCACAGAGGTGGTCAGAGGTGCTGGAGCACCTGACATATGAAGAAAAGCTGAGAGAGCTGGGAATGTTCAGCCTGAGAAACAGGAAGCTCAAGGGAGATCTTGTTGCCATCACTAACTGCTTAATGCAAGGCTAGACCCTTCATGGAAATGTACAGCAATAGCACAAGATGCAACAGACCTAAGTGGAAACAAGAGAAGAGCCAGCCAGATATGAAATGGGGGGAAAAAGGAAAAAGAAGAAAACCCCAGACATTGAGAAACAATGGAAAAGGTGCCCAGAAAAGTTTTGGAATCAGCATCCTTGAAGAAATTTAAAACTCTACTTGACATGGCCCTCAGCAACTTAAACTACCTGTGTGCATTTTAAGCAGGCTTGGATTAGACAATGTCCAAAGGTCCAGTCTAAATTGTTCTGGTAATCAGCCTCAGATAAAAAGTTTGCTAATTCAACCATGAACATTAAAATATATTCAACTACTTGCACAAGTCTATATAAGAGACATCTAACACATTAGAATATCAAGACAGCAACTACTCTGGAGTTGCCAAAAAACCGCAAGTGTGTAACTGCCTTAATTTTAAGAGTGTGAGGTTTAATAGATTAGCTGTCAGTTTTATTTTATTTTAAAATGCTACATATATTCAAACTGGAACATGTACTTCCACGTTTGTATTTTTGGACTAGGTAAATCTGTCCTTGTAAATATGAAGCTCCTTCTGCAGTCCATCATGATGTGTACCCCCAAACACACACACAGGAAATACAGGCTAGGGGATGACTGCAGAGGTTACAGCTTTGGAGGCAGATACCCAGCAAGGACAGTCAGCTGAGGGCACATTCAGTACTCATCTTTTCATGTTACTGTGCTACTTACTGGTATTAATCACCACAGTGACAAGCTTTCCCATCATGCATGAGAAACATGCAAATTGTGCTGTTGAAATAAGACTGCAGCCCCAGACAACTGTGTATGACATGAGATTTCAGACAAGAAAGAAAATTCACTCTGAAAATCAAAAACTATGCATACACCCCCTTTCTGTTAGCCCCATATACATACAAAAGGGAGTCCTACAAACATTACCTAACATTGCTAACGTTCTCAAGCCTGTTAACTATGTAGAAATGATTTAAGGATAAAAAGTTATTTCTATAGAAACAAGTGAATTACACACTTATGTTTATTTCAGCTTTAACATTTGTATATCCACACCCTATCCCCATGTGGACCATTCACTTAAGAGTTGGGCTCAATGATCCTTGTGTGCTCCTTTCCGCTCAGAATATTGTGCGATTCCATGATCAGAGTTTGGGGATAAATGGTGAAATGATGAAGCAGTTTCAGCACAGCATCCATATTTCATGGCCACTTGCTGGGAAGGAAGGCAGTATATATTTTTTCTTCTTGCAGCATTCATAAATGGCAGGTGCTACTTAATACCATCTTGTGGCTTACCAAAAGTCTAGTCAGTAATCTTTTCAGTCTTGAGTAGAGCCCTACAAGATGAAGCTTTGACTTCAGTTGTTTGAGGAACAACAGATATTTCAAAACAAGTCAGTTAAAAACCATTTCTGTCAGTAGTTCTTCTCACCCTTGGAAGGTAAAAGGAACCCATGTGGCTCATCCTGGCTCTGAATGGCATGTGATTTTGATCACATGACACACAATAGATGTGACCCAAAAAACAAGTGGTGAACAATTAGGAAATAACCTGCTCTTAGGCAAAATTACTTCATCGCTAAGTGTGTGTCAGCACATCTCAGTGACTTCCCATATGGCTTGTGAAGGACGTAGTATTGATGGAAATATACTCAGATGGACTTGCTGAATTGAACACGCTGCATTCCAAGGCAAATAAAGTGCTGCTGTTGCACTAAAATGCAAGCCATGCATAGGTAAAAAAAATATTAAATTTAGCTGAAGCCTTTTGTTTAAGAGTTGGAGTTCAGATTTAATAATTTTCTAGTAACCACCTGTTTTGTAAACAATTGTCTTAGACTAGAATTAATATTTGTGCTTGGTATCTGTTGTCTAATAATAGATTTGACAATATTAATTAACTTGGGAAAAAGACCTTTTTTTTTTTAACAGTAGGTTTTCCTCTTTCCAGAAGAGTAATTGGCTTATAGCAGAGTACTAATCATCTTTTCAGTCCAAATTCACTGTTTTCCCAACCATGCCCATCACAAGTGGCACAGCAGGCTTGAACTTTTCAACTTACTCAGCTTTTTTTCTCTCTTCTCCTCTGTAAGAGCCCGAAACAGAAAAAAATATAATCTAGTGATTAGGACAGTTTGTCTTCTTTAGCTGTTTTAAGATCACATGTGTGTACTAACTGCAATATTAACAACTATGACAGAGATCAGCAGCTCAAAATCTTTTTGTGGCCTCACTTAAAGAAGTTCTCCTCTCTGGAATTTCTTGGATTTCACAATGTTTAAAAATAGGCAAAATGCATTCGGGAATTAAAGTCCATCAGTTAATATTGAATGGCAGTTACAAAGCTACAGAAATCCATCAAGAAATTGCAAGTGTATCTGAAGACTATACTACCTAGCTCATGTGGTCATCAAAGCTTGTGTAGAGGAGAACACCACCTTTATACTTTCCATCACCCTAGAGACAAATATCTGCAGTTGTAAATGTCTCAGGGTATTATTTTTCCCCAAAAGCTTGCATGAAGTGTCGATTTCTCTGTTTGTGCCAGGACAATTTATTTATTACAAGCTGATATATTCAGAGAAGTAGGGATGACTCCATTTTTTGCAGGCTACTTCTGCATCTGACAGAATCTCCAAGTCTACTATGGTTCCTTTCCCATCATAAAGGCTAGGAAAAACCTAGGGGGGGGGGAAATTAATTCAGATTGTTGCCTCTAATTCAAAGAAATGAGGCAATAATTGCTAGAATACTGATAGCCTTGGAAGTTCTTCTTTGACTTATCTCAGTTTCTTTACCAGTATTCAGTCTCTATTTTTGCATGGCAACATATTATAAATTCAAGGATCTAGGGTACATCTCATACTTCTTAGATGTACTGCATACAGTTAACCATCCTGGTGTTTTCTGTAGACTAGCTATCAGCTTTCCCAGACATTAGTATCAAAACTAGGAAACACTGCTGGTGTGTATTAAATGCACTATAATACGCTGTTTTTCACATATTTATGATAAGACTGAGAAAAAAATCTGATGTTTTAACTTGTTATTACTCAATAGCCATGAGAATAAACATTATTCCTGCATTGGAGAGGTCAGCTTGTTTTACATGGGTTGACTGCTACTATTTACTAGGTTGTCTAAATTTTCACTGGAGAGCTATGGATCACCACTGACAAATTTTCAATAGTGGACAGATAAAATAGATTCTCAGTATCTCCCCTTGACATTTTCCTCACAAGTCACATAAGTGAGCAATTTTAACTAGATTTGGTGTTGGTTGGGTGGGGTTGGGAGCAGTGACAAAAAGGTTTCTCCATCTTCACTGGTGTTCAACACCAAAGTCTTCAGGTAAAACTGCCCTAGATGGAGACAAAGGGAGTGTGAACTGTACCTCCAAGGGCTTGGCAAATGGTTAATACAGATCCATACCACTAACATAAACAGTGAGACAGCCATCCATGCATTTCTTGGCAATTACTACAGCTCAGCATCATTACAGGTCACCGTGCAGGGCAATCAGCCAACACACTCACAGGCAGTGCTGGCAATGCAGCACCATGAGTATATACATTATCTAATTAATCACCTCAGCTTCCCTGGAACACATTGGCTCAGTGAAATAGCTGTGTACATACCACATTTATGTAACTACTATTGCCACCACACAGTGGTATTTATAAGTGATTTAGACATTGTGTTGGTATGCAGATAGAAACATGAGGTTCCATGTGATCATCAGTCAGAAGCAACATGTTCTACTGAGGTTTTTAAATTAGCAAAACTGCATTATTTTTTGAAAAGCACATATATTTAAGGCTTGTGATAAAGTGTTACAATCTGAGACCAAGTACTCTTGACTTTGAAAAAAAAATCCTTTAAGGTTAAATACAGGGTGCTTTCTTGGTATTTGGTCATGTGGGCCAGTACACATGAGGCTCAGTTTGGGATCCTATTGCAAAATCTACACAACTGTACCTGCACCAAACTACTTCCAACCAGGAAATAACCCCTACAGCCACACAAGCATACCCACAGCCTCAGCCCCTGGATGTGTCAGGCTTTATGGCAATTACACTACTTAGCAGCCCATGGGTGTTTACAGGCCCATTGAAAACACCAGTGAAGTTGGGAGAAGATATTGATGTAATTAGGGACACACCTGATTGGGCATATCAAAAACTCAAGCAAGCTTTACTCTTGCTCTCAAAAATAAGTGAGTTGTCACTACCACAAACACAGCACAGAGAAAAGGCATAGCAGGAAAAGCAGAAGCGTGCAGCAGTTCCTTGACTTTTGCAAGCATGAGCTTGTTGAGAATAATCCTGGCAATTAATGGGTTAACTGCCATAGCAGATTAGACAAAAGCTGCACACATGATAAGCCTTCTGAAGTCAAGATACGTGACATCATTCTCTCTGATAAAACTACATAAATATGACCTAGATGTAAGTGCCAAGCACTGTGTGAGAGCTCTTGCTGATTGTGTGGTCTTGATATGTCACCTAGCCTATCAAGGCAGAGATAAAAACCAAACTGCTTTGCTCCCCACATGTGGAGCCCCCTCACTACCCAAGAGGGGGTTCCCAGTAGCCAGCCCTAGACCACTCCCTGGGAATGATGTTCCTCGCCAGAGCTGGCTCATGGCTACATCTTCGCAAATAAACCAAAATGCAAGTGTAACCAAAAATAACTTCACTGCAAAAAGTGCACACCCAGATTTGGTGCTGAGATGAGTTTACTAGATCAAGTTACCATTGCCTCAGTAATTTCTGCACCATGCTTCGTCATCCTTGAACTACAGGGATGACCAGAGTCAAAGAAAATTAATGGGCCAGATAAAAGATAATAGAAAGTTTATCAGTCCAGCACCTTCATATTGACACAGCAGTTGTCTTGTCACCATCAGAACTGGTTTTGAACATATCAGCATTAGGATGGGTTATGGATCACTCACAGGTTATCCATATTTTCCATTAGTGACTTGGAGAGTGGAACTAAACATGAGCTTGTACAGTCTCCAAGTGACACTGAACTGGAAGAGAATAGAAGCAAGCATTTGGTGGGGGCAGGGGAGGAGAAATTATGAAAATTTAAGGTGATCTTAACAGTAAGAGAAGTAACAAAAATAAAAGGAAATTCAATATAGACAAGCCTGGCACATTTAGATAAAATTATTCACACAAATATAAAGTAGGAAACACATAGTTTGGCAGTAGGAAAGCATTGGTGAGGTTATAGCTGATTGCAAGCCACAAAACAAGTTCACAATATACTGTCATTGTAAAAAAACCAAAACCCCATGTCTTATATGAGAGATGGCTTGGGAAGGACTGGTTTTACTCTGCTTGGCATAGATAAGGCCTCAGTTGGAAAAGTACATCCTGAAACAGTTATCACATTAGAAAAGTCAAAGGGAGCATATTTAGCATTGTCTCCAAGCAGTTTAGAAAATACATTCCTGGACAAAGAGGAGCTGAAGCAATTATCTTTATTTAATTCAGAAGACCAGGGAGAGACACACAGTACTCCAACACATAAAAGGAGTTTTCTATGAAAAGGGGAATGGTCAGTTTGATCCATGTGTTGACATTGGAAACATGCAAAATAATCAATTTCTTTCCCTAGACCTATGCTGAACTGCCTGTGACTTGCTGAAAATTGGACCATTTCTCTGTGGAAGCACTGTGGGACCTTCTTCCTTGATGGAAAGAGAGAAGATACAGAAACCCCTCTCAGGCCTGGTTTACATGCACTAAATGGATAAAGCAATGTCTTACAGTCCCGCAGTGGCCCTGCATTCCCAGGATTTGTTCAGTGCCCTCACCCCCAGTGTCACTGTGTGTCCAGCACAACGTGTATGTTCATACAGTACTGCCTGTGCTGGGGAGAAATTTAGGTGACTCTTTTCACTCAGCAGATTTTCTTCCTTCTCTATTATTTATGCACTAGTGGCAAATACAATTTCTCCTTCTGAAGCAGGTCTTGGTTACTGTTAGTGTTAGTATACTGTTAGTATAGTGAAAGACATCAGGCATGGAGCCTAATCCCACTGCACCCAAATTCTCCAGGACTGATAGAATATGCAGTTGCATTCCACAGCATCACGTTTATCTGCAGTGCCCAGAAGGTACTACATTTTACTCATTTTAATGTCTGAAGAGATCTTCTGTACCATGCTTATTTTCTTCATGGAGCTGTCTTGCAACAACAGAGTTTAACTCACAGTTTTAGCCTCAGCCAAAATGCCAGATAACATATAACAGATAACTGATAACTGAACATGCAATTTCGGTTTCAGAGCAGTGAGCACACAAGGCAGTCAGAGAAAAAAGTATGAGAACAAGGTCATCGGAGGAGTTGGACGCCTAAACCATCCATTCCTAATGATGACATTTATTCTGTTAATCTGTTAGACCTCTAGTCTGTTTTGAATTTAAAAAAAGTTATGGCCATCTTGTAGTCTCACCACTATTTAAATAGTGATTATCAGCCCTGGTAAGAAAGCATCATCATTCAAATTGTATTCTCATCCTAAAAAGTCATATATTGCTATTTTGATACCTGACAGCTTAAAAGACAGTTGCTAAAATACCATCTAAAGAAGAGGAACAAGAAGTGCAAGCGTCCGTTTTTGGCCAGTGCTGTTATTGTAGTCATTTCCTTTCTCAGTATCACAGAGTGACATGTAGCTATCTCAGACATACACACGGGCCAGTTCTTCTTGGTAGGAAGGAAATGAGTATCAATTTAATAGGGAGCAATCAAAGAACGCTAACTTTTGTGCCCACTTCCAGATCTGGCCATGATGACACTCAAGAACGAAGGAAAAACTATTATACTTTGCATATAAACCAAACTTTCTGTAAAATCTGCTGTGGAGCTATTAATAACCATGTACAAGCACTATGAATAAAATGTTGATACTCATTAAGCCAGACAAACAAAACAGTGGAAATACATACATCTGTAGTGACTGGATGAGAAGACATATATTTGAAAGTGCGTCTGTTTTTCTATCATCCTGTGAAAGAAAACCCAGCCATCTCTTTCGTATTCCATGAGGAGCAGGGCTAGCCTAAGGCACCTTCGGACCCAAAAGCCCAGTCCTCATTTCCTATCACCTCTCCTGCCTCCGGGCTTCAGCTACTCGACTCAAAAGGGGCAGTTCCGTCTACTCTTGGGTAAAACCGAGGTGCCGAGAGCCCCGCACGCCCCACGGCCCCTCTACCTCTCCGGCTGGGCTGGGTGCCGAGCACCGGGCACGCCCGGACATCCCGGGAAGGGGCGGCCAGCCCGGGCTTCGGCGCTGCCGAGCGCTGCCGTCCCTCAGGCAGCAGCTCCGGGCGCGTCGGCGTCCGGGAACTCCAGCTGATGCTCAAGGGAGCTCGGGAATACGGATGCGCCCCCGTCCCGGCAACCAGCACCGGCTGTGCCCGGGGTGAAGAAACCAAACCCTGCCCAGCCCCCGAGGAAAGCGCTGTCTCGGCTGGTACTCACCTTCGGGCAGGGCAGTCCGGCCGGTCCCGTGTCGCTCCGCCCGCGCCGCTCCCGAGGTGCCGATGCCGCTCCCGAGGTGCCGATGCCCTTTCCCGAAGTGCCGGTGCCGCTCCCGAGGTGCCGATGCCCTTTCCCGAGGTGCCGGTGACGCTCCCGAGGTGCCAATGCCTTTCCCGAGGTACCAGTGCCGCCGCAGCGCCCGCGCCGTCGAGGCGAGCGCTCATCCCCGCGGAGCGCCCCGCCCCTCCGGCCGGCTCGCTCTCCTATTGGCTGCGAAGGGCTGATTTGCATGCCGTCGCCCCGCCCCCGCCCGGGCCGCCCCCTCCCGGGCCCGCGAGAAGGTGCCGGGCTCCCGTCGCTGCCGGGCTGCCGTCGTTGCTCGGTTCCCGTGGCTGCTCGGTTCCCGTGGCTGCCCGGTTCCCGTGGCTGCCCGGTTCCCGTGGCTGCCCGGCGCGGGGAAAGTCCGCATCGTGGGTGCCGGGAAGCGTAGGCGCGGTGAGCTGTCCCATTTCTTCGCCATCGTCCGTGGACGTCCCTTGACCTTTCTTGTCCTCGCCTCCCCGCCGGCAAGTGGGGGCTTTCCGACTCTGTGACTCTGTAATTCAAATTGCCGCTGCTAGTGTAAGGAAGATGCTTCATGCTTCAGAGCAGGGGTAAAATTAAGGGTTTTTTTGCGTTGTGACTTCCTGAGGAAAAAACCCCAACACCTTCCCCATCATTCTAACTGGGAAAAAAACAAAAACAAACCAATGAAACTCTGGTGTCTCAATGTTTGTTTGTACACGGTATTCATACACATTAATTAGCCACACAAGTAGCTATAGAGGTTGTTCAAGTCTCTCTAAGATGGGAAGTTTTTTCTTCTCTTGAAAATCTAGGACATATACTTTCTTTCTCCTTTTCATCACAAAACTTGAATATAATCTGAACCTGAAAATTTTAAAAGATACAAGTTACTTTTTTATTGGTCCCGAGAAGTTGATGAAAGAGCAACTGTGCTTTCCTGAGTAGTCGTCAGTTAAAAGGCTTCAAAATTTCTTGCATTGCATCAATCCTACCCTGGGTGACTGAGAACAAATTCTGTATTGATGGAGACAATTGTGGAGATGTAGGAAGCTTCCTCCCTCCTTATTTTCTATGCTGGTTTTGTGTCAGGGAAAAGAAATGTAAGGAAAGTATTTGATGTTTTATGGTTCAAAGTCAATTAATATTATATCTGACAGAAAGCCTCTTTTACCTTGAAAAATCCAGGACTGCGCTGGGCACTTTGCTGGAATTTTTCTCTTAGATCTTGATGCTGGAGACAAATTTAGGTGCCTGGGTCTCACCAGTTCCCTAAAACGACCTGAAGGCACTGAACTGTGAATGGGTTTTCTTGACCAGGCTGCTGCTTTGTGAGACCAGCTGCAGCATCCCCACACGTGGGCAGGAGGTTTTCTCCTTGCCACTGGACTGCAGAAAGCAAATGGGTCTTTAGTGTTGTCTGGTGATGTTAATGCAAGCGGAGCTGAAAATAGAGCTGGGTGTTAATGTAATGTCATGGGTAATCAAACATACAGGCTGCTTTGCGTGGCATGGAACAACAATTACAAATGAACCTCCTGCTGTTGCAGCGCAGGCAAAGCTATGGGTGCATTGATTGATGTGTCTGATGATCCTGTCAAGAGCAAAATGCTCATCTAGAAACATATGGTATCTTCCCTATAGCTCGTGTGGAGGATATGGAAGACCAAAGAGATGACTGTCAAGTCTCTCCTGCTCTGGGAGAGACCTCAGTAAAAATTTCAGTAGATGAGTAGCAGGCAAGGTCGGAATATTGTTAAAATATTTGTCTTCCAAGAAACGAATGGAGAGTGAGAGAAATTTATTATTTCTACAGATTTTGTCACCTAGATTACAGGTTAAAGAAGGTTCAAAACTCTCATAAAAAGCTCGCTAATTAAGCTACACAAATAGGTAGCTAAAAAAAAAACATTGCCAAACAAGTATCCTGAAGTTCTTGAGTGTATTATGTTGCTAGATCTTACAAAAGGTGCTCATTTGCATGGTGTTGTGAGAAACAAAACCAGATGAGTCATATGAAAAGATTGTTGTGTCATCATATGTAATAAAGACACTTGTTTTGGGTTATTATTCTCATTTCGATCTCTTCTGAAATAACATGGACAGTGTAGGTTGATAATGGAAATGATTAGACAGAGGAAAGTGATTTTCCAAAATAAGAGATAAGAAAATTTTCAGTCTTAATTTTATTCTCCTGTGAGTCCTGAGCAGCATTACATACCAAGCTACAAAAGTAACATCGTCATTTTTTTTCACTTTCTGCTATCTCTTATTATAAGAGGAACACTTTGTAGTTTACAGTGAAAGTAAATACTCAATTTACACAGATAAAGGCAGAACTCATTAGTACGGGGATCACAGATGCCAATAAGTTTCTAAAGGAGTTTGGGCAATATAAATGTAAGATACATCTGCAGACAGTAAGCCTCTCTTTCAGTTCTTTATTCTTTTTCCTGAAGAGCTGTTGCATTTTTTTTTCCTTAAAGACTTCTAATCCTGACCTAGGTCTTGAGTGATTGCTTTGAATGAGCCAGGTTTTGCTTCCAGTTCTCTCATCTCTAGAAAGAGGACAGGCATAATTACTTTCAGTTCTCATAAATGTGTAGTAAAAAGTAATATATAAACAAATTGGACTCCCAGGTATGTTAAAATACCATGAGGATGTGTCGTATTTCAAGGACAATTCACTGCATGAGGGAGACCCATCATCCTTCTGCTCTGGTGTGTGATGCTTCTAAAGACATTTCCAACCAGGAAACAGTTTCTTCCAAAGCCCAAGAAATTAGAAATTATGTGGACATGTAGATTTCTCTTTGCTACCACTTACCAACATCTCAGCTTGGGTAATGTCATTTTTTGGGAACAGCAGTTTCACCAGGCAACTTACATACAGGTACATAGAGATCCCTGTTTTTCTGGAGCTTACCCATCTCTATAAAAGCAGTTTGTAGCTATAACACCTGTACTAGTTTCAGTATGAAGTTATAGTAGTGTCAATCTATAATAATTGACACTTATGAAACTTTTAGCTAAAACCAGAGCAAATTACTACCAGTTCAGTTATGTATCCTAGAGCCAGTTCTCAGACACATATAAAATTCACTTTTCTGGATGTGCAGTACACGTGAGCCTCTTCTAAGCTAGAATCAGATCTGATGTAATCTAGCTCACATTGATTCAATCAAAGTAATGGTTCGTCATCCTGGACAATTAACTTTTTTCTTTTTGACCGCACGGATCAGTAGAGTGATTCTGACATGATTTATCAATTGCCAAGGTGAGTTGAAGGGAGACACCAAAAGACTGATGCCTGAAAATTCTTTCACTACATTCATTTAGCAGAGAAACTGAGTCTTCAGCTGTGATACTTCCAGCTTGAGAAAGGTCCAACAGTCCTGCTCTGTCTTTTCACATTTCATTGTAACCTCTCACAAAAGCTACTGATGTTACAGAGCAGTTTCATCAATAAATGTTGCTGACGTAAAGAGATTCTCCTTGGCTCCATGAGGAATAGAGTGCTGAAAAGAATTCAGAAGCCAAGTATCTCCACACGTAGCTAAATCCACCCTAATTCTTTGTTGAAGCCCATGGAGATATTTGGATTTACATAGGGATAACATAGTGCTCTAGGTATTGAGCCCTGCAGATGTTTTTCTTTTTCCTTTCCTTTTCTCTCTTTCATTAGGAAGGAAGAAGACTGCTACAAAAGGATGGAGTGCTGAAAGCTGTGCAGATGTAATTGCTGTGGAGTCAGAGGATTCTCTGTGCCAGGGCCCTCTCTCTTGCTTATTTAGGAAAGGATTTAACATTCTTCTCCAATTATGCCCCAAAGGTATGTGAAGCCAGACCTGGGTGTATTGCCCCTGAATTCCTTATGAACCACAATTTGGCACTCATGTATGGCTCTGAAAGTTCATTACCCATACATGAGTTCTTAATCTAGTTAGGGCTGTATCAAATGCCAGATTGGATGCACAGGAAATAGCCCTGGGACTTGTGTTGACTTCAGAGGTGATGGCCGGTGCCAGCATGTTTTATTAAGCTGGTAACCAATAAATGAACAAGTTCAAAATGTTTTCACATGATGGATGTAAACAAGCACAGTTAACTGGAGCCAATGGAACAATACTGATTTCTGGGAACTGAAGGCATGGTTGATTATCAAGAAAGCCACTGGATTTCTTTGCTGTTGTCACAGCTTTTGAATACAAAAGCACAGCCCATATAACATGACAAAGGTCCTGTCACATCACTGGCCTAATGAGAAGCTTTACCTAACCCTGTTCTGTGCACAGTTCCTGTATCTCAGTAGAGGTGTGTGTTCTACCTCCTGTTATCAGACAGGAGTGAGGTATTTCTTCTGCACATTTGCATGCCCACAGACTGAGGTCAGTTAACTTCTGCAGTACAGGGTACTTTGCAACCTGTCAGAGCAGAGACAAGGACATCTTTATGTCATTCAAGAAGGATAAAAAAGCAAGGGGAGGAAGGCATATAGCAGGCACTCAGATTTGGGTATAGTCCCAGTAACAGCAGATTCTAGGGGCAGTTCATATTGCCAAAAACTACATACACTATTTTTCCCTCATCACTACTCTCTGAGCAGAAAATGGCCAGGCTATATATTAGGTATGAAGGCAGAAGTACCTGGGGAACAATAAAAAGGGGTTTCTTTTCCCCAGAGGTTAAAAGCCTGAGATGGCTTAGAAGGGTGAGGCAAAGAGTAAATAGACCTTCACAAACAGAGCTATTGCAAAATGAGGACATTTCCATAGCTTTTTTGGAGCATCCTTTTCACATTAGTAATTAATAGAAAAGGTGTTGTTTTCTAAAACTCACCAAGTTTCAATGAAATAAAACAATACTGTCCTAGAATTGTGTGAACATAAATTTTATACAGCCATGTTGATGGGTCACCTTATTCATGCTGCTTTTCAACAAGCAATGTAACATCCAGAAGGTGGTGGGGAGCCTGCCCAAAGTGCACAGGGAGTTCCTGTACCATGCAGACTACCTTCTTCTGAAGGCATGCTGCACATGCGGGAAACCTTTCAGGTGGCTTTGTGGCTAGATCTAAATATCTTGTGGTAGACCTTCTGAAGGGTAGCACAGTAGTGACATGCTACAGATCTGAGAAGAAAAAGAAAAGCTTTTTGTTTTGTTGAAGGTGAGGGAAGAATTATTTGGGATTATTTAGCTGAGAATACACAGCCAGGAAGCAATTCGTTTCACAGCCCAGTAATGACCAATTGCTGCCTGGAATCCTCTGTGAATGGCAAGGCACATGGTATCTAAGCAAATTGTAGGTGACACAGAAAAAAAACCAAAAAAACCCCCAGCCCTAAAAATTAATGGTACTTGTCAAAGTAGAAGGCTATTTGTCAAACGCCTTGCAAAACTTATCTGAGAAAAGTGAAGGCTTGTATTTTATCTTTGAAACCTGTCTGATGGCTGTGGCATGTATCCCAGGATTCTGAGAGGCAGCTGCTCCCGGCAGCACCTCAATCCCCGTTGTTAAGAAATGCAAGGACAGGAGTACTGGGGGCACTGAGCAGCTGCACAGCAATGCCATGGGGGCCCACGAGTCTCCTCCCATTTACCCCAGCCAGGGAGTATCTCGGTACATGAAGCCTCTGTACAGGAGTAAGGCAGAGGGACAGCTGAGTACCTGCACTGCTTTTTATACAGCTGCCTGTATAAAATATATATATTTGATGGATGCTGCTGCCTTGGTGGTTACTCACAGAAAGATCAAACCTGCCCAAATCTTCTGGGCACCTGGGTGAGTCCCAGGTGCTTCCAGCTCTCCCCAATTCACCCTGTGCTCAGAGGCAGCAACAGATGAGAGGCAGCAGCCAAGGGGTACAGTCATCTTTCCACGAGCAGCAACTATTAGCTTCCAATTAATTTAATGTGCATCCATTAGGATGGAGCTGGGCACTGGCCCTATTAAACATATCCTTTAACTTCTGGGTCTCTGAAAGCATCAGATTCTGGCCTTTGCATTTGCCAAGTTCATAACTGAGTAAGCAAAGTGATGTGCAAGTCCCAACAGATGAGCCAAAACCAGAGCACACAGCCTCTCTTCCAATTTGTCAATCTAGAGAATTATTTGGTCTGTAAATGGGGTTTTGATATATATCTATAAATGTATATAAATATGTACATATATATACACTTCACAAGTTACATCTCTGTGTAGGTTGTGTACTGCTATGGCAGAGGAGGAGGACTGCACTATGCATGCAGGCTCAGTTCTTATTTCTTCCGTGTACTCTCAGCTTCAGCAGTGTGACCTAGCCTGGCTGTGCCTTTTGTTGAGCTGGATAGGTATCTACTAGGAATAATTCAAGGGTGGCTCATTTTAAATTGAGGTAGGGAGTGGATTAGATGACTTCCTGAAACTTATTTTAGCTTCATTTTCTAAATCTTATTGAAATGTGTCAAATATATTTATAGAATATTTATATATTCTATATTCTATATATTTGTAGAAATACAAATATTAAAATACACTAAAACATATGACTACATCTTCAGAGGGGTAAATCAGTTCTCCAAAATTCAAGCCAAATGTTGGAAGTGGGTATTTTTTATTAAGAAAATAAACAGTTGCAATGATACAGTAAGATTTTTGACAGATTACAGAAAATCTATTAATATCCTACTAAAAAAATATTGTAAGGCAAATCTGGTACTGTTCTTTTAATCCTGAGAAGTTAATTCACACTTTTTTTTTTTTAACTGGATGAAAATTGCTTCTGGAAATATCCATCATTTACTGTGCCTTTGTACCATGCCTACCAACATAAACCTTGCTTCTTGGCCAAGGTCAGTAGGCAGTCCCCCCCAGAAATACCACACAGACAGGGAACGAGCGCAGAAGACAATGCTCCACACTTCTTACCCTACATGGCTTGGAACCACTGGTTTCACTGCAAACCTGGTAGGCAACACTGGCAGTGTCACACCTGTATGTTACAAGGATGTTAAACACAGTTTCCATCTTACAGAATAAATTTTTACAACATGATAAATTAAAGAAAACCCAACTACCATTTAATTACGCAAGGGAAGATCCTACATAAATAATGATTTTAAATACTGTCCATATTTAATGTTAACTACAGCATATACAATTGCTGTGAGTACAAATTTGGTGTGAATTTAAGACGAAATTTAACTTAACAAAATAATTCAATAACAGATAAACAAAATTAATATAATTAAGCAAACTTAATGTAATATTTAATATTAAATAATTTTAAAAATGTGATTAATATACAACAGCAAATTTAAAGTTCACCAATAATCAGTACTACATCTAGAACACATCTAGAGAAGTGAGTCTTTACTTAATTCCAAATAGCACTGAATACCTGCATGTCAAATTTCCATATGCTTACTACCTGAAGATAACAGGAGAGAGAAACGTCAATTTATGACAAAAAATGTTTCTATTTTGTGACATGGAAAGAAAATTTTTCAAGTGATGCTTGAACTCTTGCCATATCTGCAGCTTTAGTGACAGTTAAATTAATTACATCTAAGATAATCCTTCTTTAGAGACTTTTTCTCCCCCTTCATTCCTCAAAGGGGTCAGGTCACCCATTCCACAGATGCCATGCAGTCCTTTAAACCCTGTAGGAAACATGGAGGAGGGGTGGGCAAAAGACACACTAGGATGGCAGATGCCCTAAATTTCCATCTCCATTCCCACTCTTGGAATATGCAGTTTTCTTAAGGTTATTCTGTTACCCATATGGCGTCATTCCTCTGTCTCCCTCTGACGGGATTCTTCACATAGGATTTAGCCCCTTATGGTTCACAGAGAAGATCTGTACTACTTTTAGTAGTACAGATAACTACTTTTGCAATTCAAAACCACAGCAAATCTGTGGGGCTATTCTGGTCAGTGAGAATGTATGGATGTGAGCTTTGGAAACCTGAGTAATGTTCTCTCTGCTTTCCTTACTCTTGGGAGAGAGCAAGCAGATAAATGACCCTCCCTACTGCTAGAGAACTGCATGGCCTGAAGATATGTTATAGGGAGAGTTCTTTGTCCCTTTCCTTGATTTTTGTAAGAAAGTCAGCAGATCTGGGATTCCCAGTATGAGGAAGATGTAGATGAATTTGAGTGAGTCCAGCAAAGAGTCACCAAGATGGTCATAGGGTTGGAGTGTATGACCTGTAGGGAGAGGCTGAAAGAGCCAGGTTTGTTTAGCCTAGAAAAGAAAAGATTTAGAGGTTCTAACAGCAGCCATAATGTACTGAGGAGATTACTGATACATCCCAAGTGTAAGGCAGGAGAATGAGAAACAATGCTCATAAATTGGGATAAACTGCCAATAGGAAATAAAATAAAAATCCACATTATGAGGGCAGTGAAGCACTGGAACAGGAGATTGCCCAAAGAAGTTGTGGAATCTCTATTCATGGAGATTTTCAAGATCCATCCGGCCAAAGCACAGAGATCAATGTTGACTCTGAGAGATTGGAGCAGGAGATTAGACAAAATTACTACCTGTGTCTCTGCTAATCTATGATTATAATGTGGTCCAAAATCCACAGCTGTAGAGGCCAGATCTTGGTGCTGAAAGATCCCTCTGAATAAGAAGCCCTTACAAGCACATCCTACATACCACAGTGCAAGAACAGCCAGGCTGCCCATGCAGTGCCTGTTAGAGCATGAACAGTTGTCTAAGGTAGGCTCATTGGCTGCTGCAGCAAAGCCAGCTTTTCACAGGCAACCTTCTCACAGGAACACACCTACATTTCTTGGCTACTGATCCACTGCACTTATTTTCCCAGATTCCAAGATTTGTTATTTCCAGTGATACATATCTGCAGTTCTAACATTTGCAGCTTGCTTTGGAAACAACTCTGTCTTCGTTCAGGTGTCTGGTAGAGCAATCTCCCCACACTGTCTGTCAGTGCAAGACATCAAACACGCTCTCCTTGCACCAGCTGCTGGCCTGACAGGGAGCACTGCCAAACTCTTATGGGATTAGTAGGTGCTGAGGTGTATCGGGCTCTCCGTGACTTGGTCAAAGAACTGTAGCAGGCAGCATCACAGCGTAACACGTGTTTGCAGTATATTTCAAGTGGTAAGAGGGATTGATTAGACACAAAAAGCACACTCCAAATCCTCTTACACACCCAGTAATATGCCCATCAGTCTTCAAACCTGTACTACATGGAAATTTTCAGAATCTTATTCTGTGAAGATGAAAGCAGGTAGCTGTGCCAGTTGTTGAAGGACAACATTAGACTTGAAAGATGATTTTCCAAGTAACATTAGAAGCCCTGCCACCCATGTGGCTTTGGTGACAATTAAATTGATAGAGTAAGCTAGGTTTTTATGTGACAACAATAATAATATTGCATTACATTTATAAACTATGCTCCACTTCAGGCTCTCTAAACCAATTTGCAAGCAATTACTTTAAAATACTGCTGTGTGTATTGCTACCCATGTATTATAGATGGGAAAGAAATCACAGAAAGTGTCAAAATGCCTAGAGGTGTACAGCAAGTCTTGATCTAACTAGAAGTTGCATCCAAATCCCCTGAGTGCTAGTTCTCTCTTTTCATAAAAAGATTACATGTCTTTTCATGTCTCTGCTTTTTTCCTTGTAGATATTTTGTTTCTCTAAAGGCTTATGCCTCTGTACAGCCATCTTTCTACTAAAATAATTCTCTCCCTTCAATAATTTCTTATGTGTGAATGTTATTCAGATGACATGGAAAAAACTGTGTGATATTTAATGAGTCTATACCAGCTAAAATTAATTGCCAAATGCTGCTTTCAGTGAAGTCAGTGGAAGTTTGAACGTGGCATAAAATGAGACAGGCCCAATATTATAAGCTGCAGGAAGCATAACATGGAGGATAGACAGTGGGTTGTTTTGTTTCTGATATAGAGGAGATTCAAAGTTTTTATAAGGATATGAAGTGATAGGAAAAGAGGAAATGGCTTAAATCTGAGAGTAGGTTTAGATTAGATATTAAGAACAAATTCTTTGCTGTGAGGGTGGTGGGGCACTGAAACAGGTTGCCCAGAGAAGTTCTGGATGTCCCATCTCTGGAACTGTTGGATGGGTAGGATCTGGTTGGATGGGGCTTTGAGCAACGTGGTGTAGTGAAAGCTGTCCCTGCCCATGGCTGGTGGGTTAGAACTGAATGATCTTTAAACCATCCTATGAATCCAGGATAAGGATCATGTATCCAGGTGAGTCAATAGACCAAATGTGTCCTCTAGTCAATGTCCTTAAGACAAGAAGCAGAAAGTAAAATTAAATGAATTATATAAATGCTCTGGCAGCTGCCTTTGGCAGTTAAAACATTTTTTTTAAATGAAATGCTTCCCAGATCCTAGAGACAGGCATGAACAAGCCCCCAGAACTCAGATGTTTACACAACTGCAAATTCACAACCAGACTTGTTAGTGTCTCATCATCCTAATGAGCTAATCCAAGAATCCCATCTCTGATGCTCCGAACTTTGGGGAAGTAGGGGTTCACACCCAGATACAGGCAGAGTAATTCAAATCCAACAGTACCTCACAACCGTGAGAAATGTTTTGTGCTAGTGTACCTTTATTAGAGTACTTTTCTTAGAAAAAAACCTACTGCCAAAGGTCTGCCTAAACCCAAAGACCATTTCTTTTACAGTGCCCATTAATGCCATTCAGGAGAAAACTAAAAAAGAGGTTGAAGGTGACCTGTATCTTCAGAAAGCTCCCTAATATCCAAAGCTGTAGGATTTCTGAGTTGAAGGTTGCATTCAAGCAACCTGAAAGGTATCATCAGGGTCAATGCACAAGTTGTTTGTACCAAACATATCAGTCAAAGCTATTTGAACGTGTATTCAGATTTATCCCCAACTCCCTGCAGCTCATCTTGGGCAAACAGAATTTCATTTTGATTTGGGTAAAAAAGTGGAAATTTTCAGCTTTGCTACAAAAATGGTAGAGCTTGTTGTATTTAACGATATGAGTGTGTCTGCATACAAATCAAAATGCAGCTTTCAGAGGAGCTCCTCGGCACAGAGAAGGGCGAGAAATGTGTCAGTGTGAGTGTGGGCTCAGTTCAGACTCAGCTTGAGTTCGTAGGAGGAAACAGAAACTTAACTGACAATAAAATTTTCCAAAGGGCTCATTTACCTAAATCAAACCATTGCAGTCATAAACAAGTCTCATCTAGGGGTACTGTGCTGTGCTGTGCTGAGCTGAGTCAGTGAAAAACCTTCACAGAGAGCTGGAGCAGAGCTGGGTGATGGGTGCAGTGCAGTACTGCCAAGGAGCTTGCTCTGATACTAGGTCAGTGTGGGGCTTATGGCCCGGGACTTCATTGCCTGTGTCAACATCCTCATCTATTTGATTAGGACAGTATTTTCCTTTCTTGGTATGGCCATCAGGAATTAGTGCTTGTAGGATACTATACAGTTCTCAGAAGAAAGGCTACTGCACTTTCTAATATGTTTTATAAAGGAAACATTGACATCCATAAAGTAGATGGCTGCCCTCAATGTTTTGTTTTCTCTTCTCTCTAGATTTAAGGCTAGCTTTTTCTTAAATCACAGTTACATGCTTCTGTTTCCCTGGCTGATAGAGCATCAGACAAACAAACTCTCAATGCAAAGTTTTTTTCTAATTCCTCCTGAGCATAAAATATTCTTAGCTGAAAGGCCATTTTCTTCTTCCACAAACAAAGTCAAAATAATGTAATTACACGTGCAGGAAGATTTTGGCTTATGTTTCTCTGCCAACATTTTGGAATTCTACACACACATAAAAGATCCACCTTATTTCCTAAACCTAACTTACTATTGAAAATAGTCTTTTAAATGGAGTATTAATAGTCCCTTTAAAAAGGTGAAAAGTACAGGTGCTGGTTTTTTGATTTAAGCTGCACTGGAAGATCTGTTAGGATCATAATGGTAAAAGGTTTTAGTCATGAAGAAAAACACAGATAATTTTTCCCCCCTTTGTGAATGAAGAAGCTCTTGGCCACATCCCAGGGATTTGGGGAGAAGAACAGAAGAGCAGAGTGTATCAGGAAGGAGACATTCCATGGGTACCACTGAAATGATCCAAACTGTAATTAACGATCCCAGCAGTTTCAAAATACAGGTGCATGTGCATTTGGGAATGAGAGGAGGATCAAATTACAAACTGAGTCACTTGACAAACTTGTTTTACTCCTCCAGTTATGCAAGCCAGTTTGTGACTCAGCAGCTATAAAAATCTGTTCTCCAATGACAAGACAAATCTGTTCTGCAGCTGAGTCACTCACAGCAGCTCTTTTCACACTGATAAATTCAGCAGTCAGCCATGGTACGGAAAAGATTGTGGAGCCTTTATTACCTGTATGAGACAGAATAAACATATTTTAAAGGAGAATAATCTGCAGGTCATCTTCACACAAGGAACTTATTGAATGGGGGAGAGAAAAGCTGTCATGGGATTACACTGACCAATGTTCATGGTCCTTTAACTAAAAGATATTAGTTTTTTTTTTTTCTGATAGCATTTTCTGTTGTGTATTCATCCCTTACTAATAAAAATCACCTGACAACTTGCTGTAATTGTAAATGTAGTTGAGAATTAATTTCTTTAATTGCCTTTGACTTTTCTTTCAGGTTTGCAAATAATTTCCTACATGTTTGAGTGTGACAAGGTGTCATGACAGCTACAGGCAGTCACAGATTAATGCACACATCAGTTTGGGAATCTCCGCCCCAACCTGTTTCTTAAAGGCTGACTTTTTGCTGGCACCAGCAATAAGCTTTTCTTACCCTTCAGGCTTGATCCTTTTGAGGTGCCAAGTATGAACGACTGCTGCCAATGGTCTTAGCACTTGAAATACCTAACATAAATCTAAGTTCTTAAGTCTACTGGTAGAACCTCGAGACTGCATTTGTAGCTTAAAGTGAAGAACCCACTGGATAGACTACACTTCCCTTCCTCAGCCTGTTACAAGGATATCACATTGATCCTGTTCAAAACCAGATGTCTTTACACCCAGAGGTGAATATCACAAATAGCCATGATAGGTGATGCAACAATAGCACCACGAGGCTGTGAACAAAGCCCCACTGGGTGAGTACAAACACTGTAGGAGAATGCCTTAGCCAAGAGCAGCTTGTTGTTAAGTTACAAAAGGCTGAAAAAGACAGAGAAGGGGAATGGACAGTTATGGTTTTCAGATTTTTGGATTTCATACTGAAGGCTTTTCTGCAAATGGGCTGCAATACACAGCTGTATGTGAATGCCAAATCATCTGTGCTCCACAGCAGCTATTCTGAGAGATGCATCAGCCATCAACGACACGATCTATGCACATCCTGTTGGGGCTCTAGATTACATCCCCGGTGCCAGCAGTTTTCACAGTGATTTTCTTAGCCTCTTTCCCTGCAATCAAGTAAGTGAATATTTCAGCTCTAATCTTCTCAAACTAAGTACCTTCAAACATCATAAAAATAAATACTTTCAAACATTTGTGGAGAAGAGCAAATACGAAGTAAAACACAGAATTCCAAAATGCAAAAAGGAAAGAAAAAGAGAGCAAACAATACATGCTACTTAAAAACAACAGCAAAAGAAATCACGTCTTTGAAAGCTTACTTAAAAATGTCCAGGTTTGAGTGATTTTCTGTCAAATAGTTTTTGGTTTTTATTGGTTTCAAGATTTCTTAGTCTGCACGGTGCTGAGGAGGTGGGAAGAAATATTAGTATAAAGAGATAACATCTTTTTGCTGTACTCCTTGAATGTTTGCTTTCCAAAATCAGCAATTCTCTTTCAAGCTCTCAAATCACATTCTAAAATGTATAGATGGGATGGTTATGATCATACATTACTAATATTGCCCAATCCTGACTATAAATACCTTGCTTCCAGTGGCTTATTCCTTGCCAAGTCTCTACACTCTATTTTTTTATTTTGAGGATCTAGTCATTTAAGCAATTTTCAGCTTGAGACAAATAAGACATTTCCAACAATGAAACCAGCAATCAAAAAGACATTATGAGTTACTAAGAGTTGTGATTTGAACATATTAATTCATCTATGGTGCTTGGTGTTGTGAAAAATCATGTTCTATTTGCCTTAAAAGCAACAAACAGCAATACTTTGATAAAGCTGAAGGTGAGATATGTTGCATCATCTTATTAGTGAGAGCTTTAGCTCCCCAGTAAATGCAAGAGGCTTATATACATTTCTTATTTCAAATGAGGAAGTTCCCAACCCAGGTTGAGAAACAACTGGTTTATATAGTAGCCTTCCAGTATGTAAAGGGGACTTAAGAAGGCTGGAAAGGAACTTTTTAGCAGGGTGTGTAGTGATAGGACAAGGGGAAAATGCCTTAAACTGAAGGAGGGTAGACTTAAACTTGATACTATAATTCTGTGGAGAACTGGTGGTGAATGGTGTGCCATTTCCTAGAGATGCATGGAAGGGACAGTTATCTTCTTCCGCCTGCAGTGATATTAATATCCTAAATATCCATTGCTGCCCCCTCTCTCCTTTGCTCTTTGTCCCACAAGCAATCCACTGTCTGAAATTTCTCACCATGAATTAGTACAACACGCACCAAATAGGCAAGCTGATGACTCACTAATATGAATGGCTCCTTGCTTCTCCTGCTCTTATCTTTTACTTTTATAAACTGACTTGCTGTGCAGTAACAGATGAGCTGCCCTTGTGCACAAGACAGATGATGGATTTTCTTGTCTAGATATGGGTGATGACACCAATGTCCTCTGTGCTTACTGCAGAGAAGGAGGTGAAATGATGAATACTTGTGCACTATGTGTGATGGGGAAGGCTGGAGAGAAAAATCTGGCTACAGATAGGCTTCTCTGGGCAGAACACTTTTAAGTACTGTTCTGAAGAAATCAGTATTTTAAAAACATGATTACTATGTGGCAGACAAAAAAAGAAACAGCTGCATTAAGCATCTTCAAGTCAGAATTAAAAAAGGAAAGTCACTTCCTCTGTTCTTACTCTTGCACACAGAAAGCATACGGTGATATGATACACAGAGCTACTCAATGGCCAAATCAATTTCTTCTAATTTAAATTTGTGTACATTTCTAATATTCAAAATATTGGCCTATTTAAAGACGTACCTTTCATCACTGCTACTTTTGTATACCTTATTGAACACAATTAATAGCTGTATTAGCTGTGGCAGTTTATCTGGAGTGAATGAAGAAAAGGCACGCAGAGAAAATGGGCAGAATACAGCTGCTTCTTGGATAGTCCTGTAGTCTTCCCCAGTTTTGTTGTGCTTACTCTTATTACTTCATTTTATTTCCAAATGCATGGCAAGAACAAACCTTTCCCATTACAAAAATGTATATGGACACAAGTAATTTAAATTCACCTGGCAGACTATTATTGGCTCTATTTTTAGCCTGAAGAGGTAACTAATCACATTAATGGACAGGCTTTTATTTTCAAAGTGATGTCTTTGGAATAAGAATTTCCCTGTAAGCAGCAAGTGAGAGCTGCCTCTACCAGGCCTCTGTGTTGCTCCATCTTCCTCCACACCACATTCCTTAGATCATCCACCACATTATTTCAGTGTCTCATCTGTAAGCACTGTGCTAGTGACCCCTACTGCCTCTCTGCTTTTAGGGTGCTCCTCCACCTTGCTAGGAAATTCTCAGTGGCACCTAAATTAAGCTAATTCAGTTGTGCTGTGCACCTAAGGCACACAGCTGTTATTCAGACCCATACAGAAGACGTAGAGCATTACAGTGATATTCACAAGCAACTGATGGAGTGTGAAGCTACAAGGCCCAGTCTCTGTGATCCCTTAGCTGCTCCTAGGCAACATCCCATTAGTGAAGGTCACAGGTCTCAGTTTGACAATTCTTCAGCAGTGAATTTCTCCAGCTGCAGTCTGATTCAAGATAATATCATTGATTATGTTGATCCAGAGCAGCATAAAATGTATGCCTTCAATGCAGATACACAGTATTTTTTCTTTCCTGATTTTTTTACTCCACATTCTTCCAATGTGGAGTATTAGCTCTGGCAGATAATCAGCCATACAACCCTAAACCAGCTTCTAGATGTTGGAGTATTTACGCACTATAAAATCAAAGCAATAACAAAACATAGATTCTGATAGTGGAAGAAAGTTGGAAACTTAACCATGCTTGCAAGGACCGTGTTTCCTCTGTCCCAGAAGCAGCCCAAAGGCTGTGGGTGGCTGCAGTGTGAAGGCATATCCTTACCCTGTAGCAAAATCATGATTCTAACTACAAGGCAAAGAAAGAAATCAGGGGAGTTTACATAAAACAAGGTGGAAAAAGAGGCTTGCTTGTGAAAAATGTTTTTTACAGGATCTTTGAGAAAAGCAGCAAAATCATCTTCCACCTCTTACAGGGCCAAAATAAGGGTTTTCTGAGGCTGATAATGTTCATAGGCTATAACAACATTTAGTATTTATGTCTTCACACTTCCATCCAAAGAGTCAGTAGGGAACTGAAAAATTTGGTTATATCTTGCTCTGGGCAGCCACTGACACTTTCTTGGTCCAGCAGCGCTCTCTACCCTTTTTCTCTGCATTTAAAAGGAGGAGCAACCAACCATTCTGTTTTTAAGGGAAGAACAATTTTTGCAGGTCCAGCCCTGACACCTAGTGGCCTCCGCAGTTCCTTACAGCCGCCCGGTGTCTCCATCTTCTGAAACTTGGCTTCAAGGGATACGGTGTTAGTCTCCAAATAGATAATTTCAGCGCTTAAATCAACACATTTATGTGATTTCCATAAGTAACCATCCATAACTGTGTATTCTGGTAATGATATTTAGTGGTATTCAGTACAAAAACCCTGATATATCCCAAAAAGCTACTCTTTCCTTTCAGGAATCCTAGTCATACAAGTATATTACCACTAAACAATAATTCTCTCTAATATATATCTGCATCTCCTTTCCCTCACTCATTTAGTATTCCTAAACTTGAAATGAAAGTGCCCTAGCACAGGCACTCATTTTGTATAGAATGGACCTAACAAGGAAAAGATGGCCCAACAACAGAATTTATTTTTATTTTTGTATAGAACAAGAAATGAAGAGAAAGTTAATATAATTTAATACAATTCTTGAAAGCTAGCAGATGAAACTTTTTAAAGTGAAATTGAAGTTAAGTAATTACTTGTAAATAACTGTCACTTGCCTGTCAGCTGGAAATTTTACTACCTATTTTTACTTCCTTGTAATGTAAGCTTGTCTGGCAGTCTCAGAGTGTTTTGACCAAAGCCAATACAGAGTGAAATTTTGGGGTGTTTTCCCAGAGCTCTGGATGCCTGGCCCACTAAAAAACTTGCTGAAAATTTCAGATTTACACTTCTCATTCAGGCTTGGGGTTTTTTATTTGTTTGTTTTGGTTGATTGGGTTTTTATTGTTGCTGTTTTGTTGTTTTGGTTGGTTGGGGGTTTGTTATGGTTTGTTTTGTTTTTGTTTTTAGTTTGGTTTTTTGCTGCTGTTGTTTTTTATTCTGGTTTGTTTTTTTCTGTTAGCTTGTTGTTTTTTAAATGAGAACTCTTACACCTGTTTAATTTAATGCAGCTATTACTCTTACAAACTGCAACATCTGCAAGAGATGGATAAGCTTTTGGGAATCTTTTTTGCTCTAAGGACTGAGTATTTTAATCAATACACCTCCTGGTTTAGAGTTTCCAAGAGGATAACTTCAAAACAGCTGTGAGGGCAGCCGTATGTGTCACTGTGTTGGCATGGAACATCAATTAAAAGCCAGCATTCTTCTTGCCATCCCACTTTTTAGAAAGATGCCATTTAAAAAGAAATGAAAGCTCTCCCTTGTCGAGAAAATGGGGTTTTTTTTCATCTCTCGTGTGCCAGCATACATAGAAACTCATAAAGTGTCTTGTTTATTTTTCCTCTCTCATCTTTCTGAAAGCAACCACAGAATGCAACTGCTGTATCCAGCTGTGTAATCTGCTTCCAGCTAAGTAAGCCTTGGTAGCAATGACTCAACAGATCCTCATAAAAATAACAAAAATAAAAGTTTATAGTCACCATTTCGCTCTTTGCACTGAAGGATAAGGAGACTCCAGAAAGTTGTTTTTACATTGCTTTATATGGCCTTGGTTTTATAAGATGCTCACTTTTAAACAAGGGGCATAGAATCATCTGGGTTTTCACATAACATTTCTGTGGATTTCTTTTTGACTACAGGGCATTTACAAGGACAGGAAGAAATAGCTCGGTGTCCTATTGAAAAATTTCTGGCAATGTGTCTTTCGTATTTTAAAACAAATAATTTAAAACTACTACTAGCATATGAAAGCATGAATAATTTCAAGCATTTTAAACTTAACATTATGTAAGCTCTTGAACAGAACTGGGAAAAACTTCTGTTTTGGTGGATGATAAAATTTATTTCAAGCTTGACTTTGACCAAAAGCAGATAGGCAAAGAAGTTATCTTTTCTGTGCATTTTATATCTGCTTGTGAGTTTAACATTCAGCTGAAATACTAGTTTCACTGTAAAAAAATATTTTTCAACATTAATATTTAATTTTGACTTAAATCCCCTGACCCTGCTCAGCTGCACAGCCTGCCTGGGGAAGAATAACTCAAAGCTCTTCAACTTAGAAAGGAGTAAGGATGGGATGTACAAGACTTTCCTCAGCTGTATGTAGCAGAAGTAACCTCACCAAGCTGCTTCTTTTGGGAGGACCTGCAAATGCTGTGTCCTCTTCAGCCCGTCTCTACGCGGGTTTGCGTGAGGGTGACCACAGAAAGTGGTGTATTGCTCTCTCACCAAGCTAAGGGCTAAGAAAAGGGGTGTTGTGCTGCTCTTGCCACCTCCTGGATGTTTTTGTGGCAGCTTTTTCTTTCTCCAGAGCCAGGCTTCCCATGTCCCTAATTTGGGAAGCAACACTGAATTTATACAGAGCCAGTGTCAGGAGCTGGGATTAAGTTGTGCCCTGAAGCGTGAGCCGCGGGGCTTTGCTTTCCTGTTTTCTGACACCTCCTGGCAGAAGAGACTTTCTGATGTTGTTCCCTATGATCCCCTATGTGGGTATTTCGTAGCCAGATTTGACAGGGCGCACCCCTTGGCTTCCAGGTGAATTGATCAGTATCAAAGCCGTATCTTTGCTTTACAAATTGACGGGAGGCTCGATGCTTTACATCGAGGCTCAGTTTAGCATCCGCCTCAGCCTGAGGCGCAGCCCCATACTCGTGCTCAGAGTGCGAAATCTGATGTGGAGCCAGACCTTAGCCCTCACGTATTAGCTTTAAAATAACCCGGTGTTACAGACGCCGGCCCGGCATTATAACTAGCATTTGCACTACTCTGGATTAGCCAACTGACGTGATCGGACCGAGAGTAAACTATTTTATTACGATATCAGTATTTAGTTATGCAAGGCCCTCCCCACCGGGCGGGGCGGAGAGGAGACTACAGCTCCCGACAGGCCCTTCCCGACGCGCTCCCGTCGGGCACTGCGGCAGGAAAAGCGGCGGGAAGCGCTGCTGCCTCCGCCGGAAGAGGTCCCGGCACGAGACCCGCCCGCGCCGCCCCGGCCCGCTCGCGCTCCNTGAACCAGCACCGCGACTCGTACTGCTCCTACATGGGCCACTTCGACCTGCTCAACTACTTCGCCATCGCCGAGAACGAGAGCAAGGCCCGCGTCCGCTTCAACCTGATGGAGAAGATGCTGCAGCCCTGTGGGCCGCCCGCTGACAAGCCCGACGAATCCTGACCCTCCGTCCTCCTGGTCCCGGCTCTCTCTCCTGTGTGGTTCTCGCGAAGGACTGACCGGGAGAAGCCTCGCAAAATGCTTGCTTCTGGACTCTTGACTGTGCAGTTGTTCGCCTTTTTTCGTGTGGAATATAATAAAGCTTCCTGGGCTTTCCTAATGTTTGGTTTGGTAGTTTCGTAGTACGGGCTTTTTGTTCCCAGAGGGGTGCTGGTACTCGGTATTGAGCGTTTCAGTGCAACCATTCGAGGTGAAAGTCTCGGATACTCCCAGACAGCATTTTCCCGACCGGGCGGATTGATACTTGCTTGCAAAACTGAGTTTTGGGTGGAGAGGGGGGAAGTGCGTTGGTATTCAAAAGGTTTGATTTCTTGGTAGCGATATGTGGGGTTGTTTGTGGTATAGCATAGTCCGTTCCTCTAGTACTTAAAAATTCCAAAATGGCTTTTCTTTAAACACTGTTTTCTTGCCTCATCCTCCTCTTTCCTGTACCTTTGAATTTTTCAAACCTCGATTCTTTCTGATACATATTAGCTACTTTTTTTTTTCTTCCTCTTATGCTTTCTAGTAACCTGGCATTCAAGTTTTTTCTACTTTACATCAAACAAAGATACTAATACTGGGTTGGGCTCTGTTAATATGGAATAAGAATATGGAATTTAGAAGTAAAATGCTTCGAGGTGACACAGTCTTAGATCAGACTGCGTACTGAACAGATGTTGATTCAGATTTGTCATTTAAAATAGGTCCTATATTCACGTACAGTAAAAATAAATTTTGAGTTCTAAAAGATGGGAAGACCTCAGACCAAAACGGTGGGATACATTGCTTGGGGAAATAAAATGTTCTCATTTCTGATATGTTTCTATTAACATTGGAGGGGAAAGTCCAGCGTTTTGTGTTCCTGTTAAGACACTATAAAAGCTTATCAATTATTATCTTCTGAAACTGTCCATCTCAAATCAATACATCCATCTTCTGAAGAATTCAAAGATGGCATTTTTCAAACTTTGTTGTGCATGGTAAGATGAGGGCATGGATAGAGTGGTCAGAAAGACATTTTACCTGCAAGTTTTATGGGGAACTACTTCAGTTTGCAATAAATAAGGGGAATATATAGAAAACTGGTTTTCAGTTTGCCTGCACGCTGGTGCAGGTAATTTGAAGAGCATCTGTTCCTCACGTACTGGGGGACAGGGCTGAAAGATTTTAGTAAATTGAGTTCAAGGCAGTCTTGCAAAAAAATTGGGCAAAATCTGCATCTAAATAAAACACGTTTCCTGTTCAGTTTAACAGTTCCTGCTAAATGTCTGCTCTAGTACTAAATCTTAGAAACTTGCCTTCCATGAGGTGTCTCCTCTGCTGGCAGCCACCAGGCAGTTGATGTGTTCAGCAGGGGATGGCAGAAGGGCTTGAAACTTAGTGCTGGGCCTTGGCAGCTGGAAAAGCTGGACTGAGGATAACAGGTGTTTTGTAATGGCTTGCAAGCTGAACTTGCAACCTTTTATGAAGTCTTGAATCTCCTACAATAAGGATAAACAGAAACCATGCCATTTAATCACTCCTGCATAAATTAAGACTATTTCACAGGAGATTTATCTTAGGATAAACTAACAACTAGCTCTATCTGTGGATATTCTCAGTACATTTTAAAATGTGAGCAACAAATAGGTGACACATAAGTAAAGATGAATGCTCCTTTGCAGGCCAGCTCTTCACTGTAAAGGCCAAACAACCCTCAGAGGCAAGTCAAGATTTATGTGGTGAATGAACTTGCTGTTTCTTCTGGGTATACTTGCTTGGATCCCAGTTAGGCACACACCTCTGTTTTAGCATGGTTGGAAGATGTTTTTAGAGTGTCTGTACTAAATGGTGATTGTGAAACATTATAAACAGTTCCTTAAGAAATTGAGGAAACCAAAGGGAAGCTATAATTCCCAAGAATTCTAGATAAACTTGAAGCGAATTGGAAGACACAGGAGAGTTTGTTTATGGGCTATGGTATTTTTCCTAAATCCCAGAGCATTTTAAAAACCAATGAATGCGGTGAATTCTTTTACATTTTATTACTGGAAATGGTAAAACCTACAAAGAACAGAGTTAATTACCTGCCCTATTTGGATGCATCTGACTTTTATCTCTATCCTTATTGAAAGATGACTGGATTATTGATCCATTATTGATGGATAATGTTTATAAATTGGTTTGATATTTGCCTTATGTTCTTTTTATATCCAAGCAATATGGCTTTTAATGATAAAACAGGCAGATACTTAAAAAACTGATAAAACTTTCCAATAGAAAAAAAGCAATTAGCTTTTTTCAGTGAGGTAATTCTAAGGTTCCAAGTGTGTATTACGCCTTTTCACAATGGGTGAATAGAACAGTATGGGAATCCTAGCACGATACCATCGCTCTATTGCTCAGAATATCTTGATCTTTTTTTTGTTTTCTGATTTATCAGAATGATAGCACAGTAGTTAACATTTGCACAGTGCAGCAATTGCACTAGTGAGCAGTTTTCTGCAAACTGTAAAATTTGGGCCAATTCTTTCATTTTAGTAATGTTCAGCATAAAACTCAGTTGCTATTTAAGATCATTTGTATATATTAAACTTTCATAGATGGTAACATTTGTAGTCTATTTTAGCATGAGGATTTTACTTCAGCATGTGAGATAATTCCTTTTTAAAGCTGAGCTATTATAAGCAACAGTTTTCCCCACTTCACCACAAATCAATTAATGCAAAACTAGCACAACTGGTTTCTGAATCCTTATGGGAGATCTGTTAGTTCTGTGATATTGTACCACTAACTCAATAAATTTTTTTGTAGTAAAATTAAAAAAACCCCACAAACATCATCCTTCCCGTCACAAAACCTATTTGGTTTCATGGTACAAAAAAAGGTTGTTTCTTGGTTATTAGAATTTAATCATGCAGTACTTCATTTTAGTACTGTTGTTATAATACATACATAAATGCATGCTCTATGCACTTTCTACTGCTCTGGTGCTAGTTTAATTGCCCCAAAGAACTTAATTACTTTTTAAATGGATTAAACTCTGGCATATTGCTGCAAGTTAGAGAATCTTGTTTGAAAATCCTATTAATGTTCCTTTATTCCTTGTCTATTTGCCATTTTCCTTCTGTATTCATCTCTGTTAATTTCAATCATACTTGATTTGAAAAAAAACTCTTGGGAATGTAGTACAGTTCAGTGTGTTCTTTGTTGCCTTTTGAAACAGCCACTATTCTGTGCTATCATGAAGAAATGTCTAAGGATGCTGATGTACCTGTATGCTTCTGACTGCTCTAAAAATATAACTAGAATAACATTTTTGCCTGGGTTCAGAACTTAACCGTTTTTTGTTCTCATTTTCATACCAACTTGGTAATTACTTTTTATTGCAAAAATCACAAAATATGTTGGACTTCCCCTTTTAACACGTACCAGAATAGTCTCTGACACAAACAGTTCACAACTGGAATTTACTTTGAAATCCCCATCAAATGGCCAGAATAGTCCACCTCATATACATCTACTTAGACTGAGTGGTTTGTATGAAAAAGAAATTTAGTCCAAATAATTGATACTCAGTGGATGAAAAGCAGTTCAAACTTCTTGTATCTTGCAAAAAAAAAAAATCATTTTGAGGTGATACATCTGAAATTAGAATTCTTAAGCAGGTAACTTACAGCAGCATTTGCTAAGATTCAAGAGAGGCATGGTTGCCTAATGTTTTTTTCCTGTTGGGCAGCTGGCTTAGAAGCTCTCAGAGTCCGATGCCACACAGGTAATGCTGATACCAGTGCTTGTGGGGCTGCAGTGTAGATCTCATTGCTGAAATGAAGTTAAGATTAAACTTGCAAAGTTAAGGTTTGTAGACATCCTACAAAGCCCCGTGGTTACATTTAATGTTTCTCTCCTCCCATCAGGTCAAGCTATAGCTTGACCACATGTGGCACTGGCATCATTGAGCAGTGAGCTGCTGTGGACAGGCTGGGAATAAACAACAGGATGTGAAAATGTCTTAAATTGCCTTTGCCCAGAAACCTGTATGTTTTATATTCTGAGCCAGAAGTCATTACAATCTGTGCAGAAACTATGGGGTAATAAGCTGCAGGCTGCTGCATGATTTGCTACCTGCACAGCTGAGCACATGTGTAAAGCCCAGAGAACCGGAATTAAACATGATCACAGCGCACAACTGAGCAGACATCAGCTGGCATAGGCAAACAAGTTTTGCAATTCCTCATGCTTGAGTAGCATGTAAGCAATGTTCTTTTCATACAGTATTAAAAGAAATTGAATCTGCTTTCTAGTTTTTTTAAAAGGGAAATTCTAATAGTTATTAGCCTAACGACTTTCCCGTCATGTATCATCAGCTACGCTCAATCCTCAGATTTTCAGTATGTGTCACAGACTGAAAATTTCTTTTGATTACTGTCCAAGCTATGGAAATAATGGAGAAGCCAAGGATATTTAGAGGAGGTAGAAGGTACATAGTTTTCTAAAAACAAGCAGTGAGCTTCCAATGTTATGCATAAGATGAAGATAAAATTAGTTAAATTTGAAGTGTATTTCTTCACTTACTACCCTTTCCAGTGATAGCATGGCCCCAATATTTAAGTGTTCATCTTAACCTTACTGTTCTGATAAGATTTCTTGGAGGAACAAGAAACGTTAGGAAACTGGTGACTTGAACAGTTACTGTCCTAATAACATTGGAAAAAAAATTCAAGGAAGAAATTAAAGCAGCCTGTTTCATCCTGTGCCAGTCCATGTTTGTGGGACAAGAGAAGCTAAAGGGGGCTTATAAGAAAGATATGGACGGACTAAAAATCAGAGTCTGCTGTGATAGAACAATGGTTTTAAACTGAAAGGAGGTAGATTCAGACCAGGTTTAAGGAAGAATTTTTTTCTATGAGAATGGCAAAACACTGGCACAGGTTTCTCAGAGAGATTGTAGATGCTCTATCCTAGAAGAGTTCAAGGCCGTGCTGGATGGGGCTCTGAGCAGCCTGGTGTAGGTGAAGATGTCCCTGCTCATTGCAGGAGGGTTGGACCAGATGACCTTTAAAGGTCACTTCCAACCCAAACCACTTTTTGATTCTATGATTCTAATATGAGTGGGAAAAATCTCGTCTATCAAAGTGTCATAATCAGTACCTTTCAAGCTGAGAAGAAATAAAGAGTACTTTGTTTTGCTCTGGAAAGGATCAAAGCTGTTGCTAAGGTTGCGAAAGTGCTCTCAGTATCTCTGTCGTGTCTTTCCACTGCAGGGCATGTGACAATGTTACTTTTCAACTGTAAAACCCACAGGCTTTCATGTCATTGTGCTCAAGGGTACAGCTTTTTTTCAAATGTCCTTCTGCTAGATCACTGTCAAGGCAACGTTGCATCCAAAACATTCAGGCCTTTAGATGTTACTTCTCTGATGTCCATTTCACAGAACAACCATAGCACAGGTTTAAAAAGACTGAGGATGAAGGAATATGTGGCACCTGCCCCTCCTTACCTCTTTTGTGGAAGTAGTCTTCACATTGTTAAGTCCCAGAAGGCTCTTGTTCAATCTGTGGAGTAGCAAACCCAATGAGAACTAGAAGGAAATGTGTTTCTTTAGAATTCTTTTAATCTTTTTGGTATATCTGTAAAACAACAGTCTGGTGAAAACCAAAAGAAGCTCTTTTCTACTATCTTAGCATGATACTGTGATTTCCTGACACATTGATGATTGCAGATGGGGCTGAGCCGAGACTGGTGCAGGAATTTTCTGAACTTTGCAGCATTTGTATTTTATGTCCTATTAGACATAAATAAATATGAAATATTTATTTTATATATATTTCATTATATAAATATTTGAAAAAAACCCCAAATATATGATGCTGATGAATGGAGACTAATAAATGCTTGTGTTTTATGTTTACTGATGACAGGGTATAAATGCTGATTAGCATAACTCACTTCTCACTTGGACATCTTGAGTGACATGCATGCGGATTCAGTAACTTCATATTTTAAAAGCCTAAGAGTGCCTTTGGCATTATCAGACCACTATTTCTGATGGTTTAAGTGGTGACAGTAGCCAGGACAGCTAAGCTCACTGCTTCACCTGCAACTGCTCCACGGTGCCTTTTTGGGGCAACTTTCTGCTCATGGGACTGGACTGTGCAAGGTATCCCTGGGTCAGACTTGTTCTGAGCAGGGCCTCCTTGGGCTATCCTGAGAGTGTGCCAGATGCATCCACAGGCTGGGAAAGTGGCCTGTGCCCACACCAGAGCTTCGGGACTTTGCTAAGGAGCTGCACTAGGCCTTCATACAAGTGTTGTTTAAAGAGCTATATCTTGCTTTTCCTTGCTTGTTAAAATGCTTTACTTCTAAGACACTGAACCTGGATCAGCTATTTACAAACGGATCTGTGAGCACTGCAGCTGGCCTGGGATGAGCCTGGGGTGTTGCAGTGAGTGACGACTTTGGCAAAGAGTTCCCTCAGTGTGCCACTTTGTGAATTTATTCCCAGTATTTTGATTGCTTGTTTATGATGAGGTATTAAAGGAAAGAGAGTATCCATATGCTCATCAAACATGTCACATGAAGGAAGTAGGCTTGTAGGATCTCAGCAGCAGGATGGCTGTCTGAGTGGAAAGTGAAGACTGCAGGGCAGTGCAGGCCCACAGGCTGGCTCTATGGCTTTGCTCCCTTAGAGGCTGGGATTTACCAACCTGCTGAGCAGGGCACTTGAACATTCGGTCTGTTCGTCATCCAGGCCTGGATCTTATCCAGCTTTCATCATCTCATCTGGAGTTCTTCATTGAATCACAGTGTTTAACCACTCAGTGTCTCTGGGTCAGGCCTTTAGGTGACTTTTCTTCTCTGCCCATGAAGGCTTGTACCCTGCCAGGTGCTTGCAAGCAAGGGAGGAGCCCCAGTAGGGCCTGCAATCTAGTCAGAAGAAATGTGTATATGAAGCCCAGTGGAAAAGGATCCCTAGGAAAGCTGATGGGATACTGTCCAGTTACATCTCCTTCTAGCTGCATGAACCTCATACCAAAGGTTTGTGGTTGTGAGCTGCAGAACATGGGTCTCATCCTTCCAAGGGTATCACTCTGAGCTGCTGCTTCGCTCTCAGAATATGAAGCATGGTGCAAATGAGACAGTGAAAAGCCAAACTTACAACACCAAAAATTAATTGAAGCAACATTTCTAACACATGTACTGGTGAGACTGCCAGCACTGGCAGAAACTCAGCCAGGTACAAGAATGGTATTATCTGTTGGAGATGATGTATGTTTTCTAGGAAATGAGGCAGCAGTGTTGAGGGATCACAGTGCTTAATTCTTAGAGGAAGAGATTTTATCCTTCATGCTGTGCTTATGGCAGTTAGCTGTAAGCCTTTTTCTGAAAGCTTATCCACCTGCCCACTTCTCCAAGGACATTACCAGAAAAGCTAATGTCATGAACCGGGAACAAAGCATTTTTCTTGGCAAAGCTGAGCAGGGAGCTTCAGGCGTTGTCTACAAAACGAAAATAAGGGAGGATATGAATGCAAAGTAAAATGCCTGTTCCTGGCTATCGCTCTGTGGGGATGTTCTTTTCCTGCAATGAAGATAACTTAAACTGAAGAGAAAGGCTCAAGAACAAGTTACTTGTGGTAAACTAACAATGAGGATGTACCTGCTGCTCTGTAGCTGGTGGCCATTGCACATCCTTTCTTTAGCGTCAAATATGGTATCTTCTGCCTCTTTCTTGGAGGAACTTTCCTTGCATCACTGAGGCACTATAAGCAAAAAGACAGGGCAGAAAAACCTCCCTCAGGCAGTTTCCCCAAAGTAGGTAAATAGTGCGCTGCAAGTTCCAACCCTGAGTTCCCTGGTTGTAACTTGGCCTTTGGCATGAGCCATTAAGGCAATCAGTTGGAGTAACTCAGGCTAAGAGTCTCGTGCAGAAGGACAGAAGTGCCTTGACAGACTGGAGAGCAAAGGGCTGCAGAGAATTTACCAGAGCCCTGTGACTGAGCCCCAAAGCACAGGGGATGGCAGCCGAGACAGCAGGGTGTATTCCAACAGCACCATGACCATCTGTGGGTCTCCCTGCATCTGTGTGAAACAGAAGCACTGTATAAAACTGAAGAGGTTCCATGAAAAGTTCTACTGCCAAGGGAAATCTCTTGTATCTCGTGAACAGCTTTCTTCTTTTTAATGTGTTAACTCCAACTCAAAATCTCATGATGTTAAGAGACTTTTTTTGCCCCTTATAGAAAATGCATACATTCCAGATAGAAGAACTGTTTCAGATGCTTGAGGAGGGTGAAATATGAGTATGCTCAGTCAGTTGGAGAGAATTTTACTCTGAAGTTTGAAAATGGCACAATCTCAAGTTTAGCTGTGGACATACCCTAACACCTAGTTATTTGCAAGGCAGGACAAAATATATACATGAAAGAAAAACATTCAGGGCTTCTGGGCTTCCCTCTTAGGATAGCAAAGACAACATCCAACTTTTACTTCAGCTGTCAAACTAGTTTTGCAGCCAAGCATAGCTCAGCAATTAGTAAACTCTAGGCTGGTTTTTGAATATATGATTCATCTTAGTGGATTTCTGGAACTGATCCTGATTACTTGTTTGCTTTACTTGTACCTTTAAAATATAGGAATTTAGACAGAGCACAAGCTCTCATCCTGGGCATATTCATCTCCTCCTTTGCCTCAGAAAAAGATTTTATTCCTAGTTTGGCCAGAAAATTTGTGCATCAATTTTCTATGCTCTCCTTCAGAATAAAATTATGACAAAGACCTAGGGCTGAAGACATTATTAATTTGTGTAACACTTGCATTAAGACAGTCCTCAGTCATGCTGGGGATTGTTAGAGTTGTGTTATTTCACTACAGTCAAGCACCTAAGCTTTTCCTTTTCTAATTCTGAGGGACAGCAGGCCAGTGGGTTTGTTTTTGCCTTTAGTCCTGAGCACTGCCTGGCAATGCAAGGGAAGCAGTGCTTGGGACAGGCCAGGAGGGAGGCTCGGACCTGCTCAGGTGAGCAGTGAGGCCTCGGGGCCTCCGTCCTGGGCACACCTGTCCTGTCCCCACCCATCCTGTTCCAAAATCCCCTGTGCCTGGACTGGGCTAGGCCAAGCCCCCAGTAGCCTGGGCTGGGACAGGGAATTTGCTTTGCTTTGCATTGCATCCACGTGTAGATACATTTTACATCTTTGATTGAGTCTGAGGCAAAGTAGGCAAGGGAGTCCGCTTTGAACTCTGTGAGGGTCAACAGGACGGTTTCCCTTATTCTCTTTAATCCTCACCCTTTCTTATCCTTACCCTTCCCCCTGTCACTGCATAGATAATTTTTGAGTTGAGTTCACTTTTGTGGTGATTGATTTCAGATTTAAGATTTCAGTTTGCTTTTTCTCTGTCTGCTTTTACCATCTAGTAACCAATAGAGCGAACCTTGCCAATGAACTCTATCATGCTTTATCTTCTACCTGCTTTTACTGATGGCAACTTTTGGGGATTTTAGTATGACACCTTTGCTACCTTCTTAGTAACAGCCATGCCTGATACGTGTCACTAAGAGATAGTTTACAAAAAATACCAACCTTTGATTTTGTGATACTTTAGGTGTGTTATGGAAATTGCTCAGATAAAGGGGCAGTTAAAAATCACTTTTCTGGAGTTAAGAATATTCCATATAGAAAGCTACTGTAAGCCAAGGTTTGATATGCTGGTCTAAAGAAGACTTTTTTGCCCCATGTTACTTCTTATGAGATCCTATGTCTTACGGTTCTTCTGATGCAATATGCACTTCCCATAGTGCATAATGTGATCTGCTGACATTAAGCAGTTTCTGAGGTTGATAATCACACTTTCATTACAGCTGAAGACGTAGCAATATGTATTCCAGTCTCAGTGTCACAAATATATTTTTTTCTTTTTCCTGACAGTAATTTTTTTTTTTTTTTAACAATATTTGGACTTTACTCATTATTGCAAAGGCAATGGAAGTCAGGAGCAGCTAAGGGATCCAGCTTGGTAACCTGTACAGCCCCAAAATAATAGGATGAGTTTTGTCTGTACTTTGATGGCTGTGAAACAGACCAAAGAAAAGAAAGTGTACTCCAAGCTTTCACATCCTGCCCAAAAGCAGAGATGAGTTTGCAGTTCCTATTCTGCTAGAAGGAGATGAGCAAGACTTTTGAAAAAGAGAGAGCAGTAATTATGGACGCATGGAGTATTTCAATAGATTCAAAAGCAGGTGCTCACTGTATTCACCTGATTTTTCAGTTGCAGGGGCTTCCCATTATCTTACATTTGGTATGTATGGGAAGTAGAAAGGAACACGAACAAAGATGGCATATTGTAGTGTACATGTAGAAAGTTTGTAGATGTCAGATGTATTCTGAAAATATTGCAGGAATTCTAGAATGATGAACAATAGAGCAGGATTTTTGTCTTAGCCTAACTTTCAACAAAAGGTAAAATCTGACACATGCAGGGACAGCCTCTAGGTGTCACTTGAGTATACAAAGTAGGAACAAGGTTTGGGATTGGATAGCCTAAGAGCTTTTGAGATACAGTGCTATTTTGGAAGAAGTTAATTGTTTAACTGATTAGTGGGTTATTTTCTCATGATAGCAAAATATAATCAAGTTTTGGTATTTGGCATTTCTAGTGCTTTGAAAGCAAGTCATGAAGACTAACTATGCTAGAAAGCTGGTGTGCCCCAAGTATGTGAGTATTGGCAGTAGAAATAGATGTGTTTTTTTTGAAATCTAGATGTCAGTGGCAGCTTCTCAGAGATCTGAAAGTCTTTGAACTGAGAAGATTTCCATGTTGGTTCAATCCTTGGCTTGTTTCCTAGTCCTGAAGCGAGTGTTGTCAGTTCAGGGGGGCACATAAGCAGTCCTTCCTCAGAAAAGAGTTTTGCATGTGTTTAAGAAGTTCCTTATCCTCATAGACTTTGTTGAGCTATGTTAACATCTCAAAGTGTTTCCCGGAGTACGTACACAACCAGTTATGACCATGGGTCTTCTTCTTCTTCCTGTGTTTTATCACCTTATTGTGAGTGTTTGTGCTCATAAAACAAATTCTGTAATGCAGAAAACTTGTTTCACAGTCTACTACAGTTTCTACTTATAGGCCAAATGCAAAAAATTCTTTTGTTAAAATTCAGCAAAACATTTAAAGAAACCTACTATTTTTCCCCCTATTTGAACATATTTCCAGTTTAGAGTTTTAAAATGTTTTAAGGAAATCAAGTCTTTGGCATTTTATTTATGCAGAGACTTGAAGCAAGGCTGGAACTATGAAGTGGCACAATTCTAGGATCTGATATTAACAGGAAATGTAAGACCTTTTTAATTTTAAATGAGCTGAAGTAATTAGGAGACTCACATGAGCACTCCCTTGTATCTCAGATTGTGTACCAATATTTTCAACATACTAGAATATATGTTTCTTTTGCAACGTGAGGAAAAGAAGGTAAACTCATTTTACTTCACTGCCGGAAAACTTGGTTTCAGAAGCCACAGGTTTAAATTTTGTGTCCAAGACAATGAGGTCATGAACCCTCTGAAGAAAAATTTTATTGTGTTTTCACTAAAGTCAGTGCTTCTTGAGCAGCATTTGCTGAAGTATAGGTAAATCTCTACTGGTGTTTTCCTGTCTTCAGGACTAGAATGTTAAGTCTTTTTGAAAAGAGGTTATCATTTGGAAAACTCTCATGTTCACAGAACATTTCGGGTACTTTGCCACAGGATGGCAGTGTAACAGCACATGATGTTAAGTAATTTTTCTGAAGTGTTCTTGAAACACTGGCTATTGAGATAGAATTTGTCTGTAACTAAGTGCAGCAGTGTTGCTTTTTAACTTTTCAAAATACTATTGTTCCCCTTGTATAGTTAGTGCATATTTGCATATGTTTTAATTAAATTGTTTTCCTTTTGTGCTGTTTATTAGCTGTACAATAAGCTTGAATAAAGACCAATGAATCTCCTGAATATCCCTATTGTATCCTATGGTTAATAGTATTTTATTTGTACACTAATTCCCACCATCTTTTTTTTTTCCCAGAAAAGTAATTTATTCTTTAAAATTTACTTTTTTTGTTTCAGAATGTAATTGTTGATGTGGTTCATCTGGTATCTTTTATTTTTTTTTTTAAGGGTTGGGGTTTTTTGTGAAATTGGTTTGGAGACTTTAGTTTGTAGTCCTTTGGTAGGTTCACATAGCTCTTCTTTTTCATTCTTCAAGCCTATCTTTTTAAACCTTGTTTATCTCTCTGCGTTATTTTATTCTTCAGTATTTTATTAATGTTCTTTCCATGCTTTCACTGCTTTGGAATCTTAGTCTTACTTGAGTAAGAATCATTACTGTCAGTTAAAGAGTGGCCATTTTTTAACTTGGGGAATACTTTAATAGTTCTATTGCAAATAGGGTGTTGTGAATCCTTGCTGCTACCTGTTTCTAATCGATCTGTTGTAGAGTCTTGCTAGACCTTCACTGAAGCCATCTGAGAGGTAAATGAACCAATGTAAATTTGTTTGCCTTCATGACAAAATTTCAAGCCATATTTATCAAAAACATTACTGTTTTGTGTAATTTATGTTTTTATATCAAAGCCATTAAAATTTTCCATCCTTTTGTGATTAGCCAAGGAGGGGTAAGACAATTTTGGACTTGTACTGAAATCCAAGTCCTTTCTAGGTGGACTCTAGGTGATCCACTTGAATGTGTTGCACTTCGCCAATGCATAAGATGGAGCTGGTGTTTGTAGAGAGCACTTTGTGCTTGAGCGTGTCTAAATAGCAGTCAAAGGAAAGACAGCTTGAAGCAACTTTTAAAATTTATTCAGTCTCCAAGAAAGATGGAATAAGTTTTGACTGGGACCAAATAACCTGAAAAACCTCCTCTTAGTTTTGTACTAAAGTTCTGCATTCAACCTAACATGCAGTTTATTTCTGCAGTGATGGGCACTGAGTTATGTGGTAATTCTGCTGCTGCTAGAGTGATATGCTGGTAATGTGCTATAGTCAGTTTTGGTATCTGCCAAGCAAAAATAAAAACTTCAGCTTTAATTTCTCTTACTTAAGTGTACTGCTCTGGCAAAGTTACATATGAAGTTTATCAAGATACTTTAGAAGTCAGTGTATGTTGGCATTCAGAGTAATTTCTGAGTGATATGAACTCAAAATGAAACTTGGTGAATTACTAATTAAACATATAAATGGTTTGATGATTGAAAGCAAAATGAACAGAACATTATTTTTCATAAAATTTTTCTCTTTAACTACTGTGCACATTACTTGTAAAGATGCTCGTAGTTTAAAAAAAATCCTGCAATTCAAATATTCAACATAGACAACATCTAAGACTCTGTTCTGCCTGTTCTATTGAGCAAGAGGTGAGGAATTGGCTGAAGGTACTTTTCTAATATTCAGTTTTCAGTGTTGAATAACCTTACAACCTTCTATTACCATCCCTAGAGATCTCTAAGAATCCCATCTTGTCAAGGGGTTTTGAAATATCTTTACCCTGTCACGATTCATAATGAGTATCTATTTTAGCTATTGTTTCTATGTACATTTTATCAATTGTACATTTTCTAACTCCTACTTACATGCCTGTCTAGATTCTGTTACCTTCTGAGTACAGGCATGACTTCATTATAAAAACATTATTGGCAAAAAGCTTTTCTCTGTTTCTCGTTTCATTGTACATTTATTAACTCAGTTATTTTGTTTCTGAAAGCAGAAATATAATAACTGTCCTTGATTCTTCTTTTCCTTCTGTGTGATGTTTTTCTGTCAGGGTTCTCTGTCTACTCTTCGAACACAGAAAGAATTTGTACTTAACATAGTATTGCTTCTTTTTTCTGTGTTTGTAACATTTTTTCTTTCCTGATACAACTTCTTATAGCCTTTCTATATCTTCCTGCTCTTTAGCCAGGTAATCAAAAGGCAGCTACTCCTTCTTATTGCTTAAGTTTTTCGCTTCAGGATGCAGAATTTAATACCTATGTGTTTTGCTACTGGTTTCTTGTCACTGCAAAAAGGCTTTTTAAAGCAACAGCATAGCAACCTGACCACATCAGGGACAAAGATCTCAGGTGCAGGTTATAGATAAATTACTCAAATGGAAAACCTATTACATAATACCAATGTATTGGAAAATAGCAGGATCAAGGTTAATTGATTTACTCCTGAAATACTTACTAGATACTTTTACTTATCTCTTTGGTATTTTGATGAGCAAGGTTTCTTGCTAGGTGCTTTTATGATTTTGAAAACTGTTTCATGGCTAAGGTCTTATTACTAGCAGTCTTTTCTTAAGATCATATGTAGTCTGGCTCTGCCTATCAAACACAGTAATATTTTATCGTTCTCAATTTCAGCTCTTGACTCAATTATTCTACTTTTACATTGTAGGTCTCTGGTCTCTTGATAATTTCTCTTACTTAGGCCTGCAGATCCTAAAAGAACTAAAGATTATTCTTGTATTACCCCAACTCTCCCAGGCTTTCATATATAGCTTATTGAATCCCCTTCTCTAAATGGTTTTGGTTTTCTATTTCCCCACTGCAGCTCACTTCTCTGCATTATTAGATAAAGCTGGAATACACTTGAATCTTCGTTCTTATATACATACATAAGTCTTATATAGAACTAGTGAATGGTTATGAAATTACTTATAGTTCTCACTATGCTTTTTACTGTACTTGGAATTATTATGTAATTTTGATGTTTCATAGCTCTCATCTTTTGTTTGCACTACCCAAACTTATTTCTTTTTTAATAAGCTCGTAGAGCTTGCCTTTCTCAGCCTCATTGTATAAATTCTACTTACCAATTTTAGTAGTTGTAGCAATTGGTACTAGTCAAATGAGCTGTGGAGAGAAAGGTCTGTTTGATATGCTCACCCCAGAATCATAGAACACAGGACTCTAAAGTGACCTGCAGTCTTTTTTGACCTCTCTAAGGCAAGGCAAATCATGTATATATCATCACAGACTGTTCTTAAAAATCTTCCAGAGGGGGAGTTTACACATCCTCTTTATCCACTGTTTGCTGCTGCATTTTTATTTGTGGTCTGAAAAAGTTCATATAACAACATGTGTTGGAAAAGACCTCAAAAGATAATCTGGTCCAACTTTTCACATAAAAGGGAGCCTACCTAGATGGGCTTATCTAGCAGCCTCTCCAGTCACATCTTGAAAACCTTCAGTAGTGGGGCCTCTATCATGTCCCTGGGGAGGCTGTTCCAGTGATTGACTGCTTTCACAATTTCTGTTTTGTATAGAGATGAAACCTCTCCCAGTGCAACCTGTACCGATTGCCCTTTGTCTTTTCCCATGTGTCTCTTTGTGAATAGAAGTCCTCTGGTCTCCTTGTAGACACCCTTTAAGTACTGTAATACTGTGATGAGGTACCTCTGAGCCTTCTTTTCTCCAGGGAGAAAAGGCCTCACTCCTTCAGTCTTTGATCATCTTTGTGTTCCTTCTTTGGACCCTCTCTTGGCTGTCTGCATCTTTCTTTGTTGGGATCAGAACTGTCCTGCAGGTGTGGCCTGTCGAGTGCTGAGTAGAGTGGAACAATTGCATCAGCTAATAATGCCTTTTTTGCTGCCATGCATATGCATATTACTCCTATTACCTGCAAATAGAGTAGATTATTGTCTTCCTCTGTGCATCAGTCAGGAGGTGCATTCTTCAGAATTTTAACACTAAAACAATTTTTCCCCTTGATCTCTTCTTCAGCCTGAACAATCTCAATGCTTTGGGTCTATCCTCAGAGGAGATGTGTTAGAGATTTCCACCATGCCTGTTGCTTTTTGTTAGGCTCTGGAATTTGTCCAAATCTCTCTTACAATATACCTGAATTAAACACAGTACTGCAGGTAAGCCCTTAGAGCTGAAAAAGGTAGAATAACAACTTTATCCATCTCCTGCATGATAGTCATGTGTGCTTTTTACCAATGGCATTGATACTGTTGACTCACATACATGTCAGTCCTGGAGTTTCAGATCCTTTTCAGCACAGCTGTCAGCTAAACATTCCCCAACTTGTATGTATGCTTGTTGCTCTGCATCTACATCTTGCACATGTCCTTATTGAATTGCAGTTTCCTTTTTCAGATTTATTTCCTGTTTGTCAAGATCACTTTGAATTATAGCCCTCCTGCCCAAAATGCTTGCAGTTCCTCACAGGCTGGTGTAGCTGCCAGTTTAAAGAGCTTCCTCTTTTCTTTAAAACCCACTTCAAGAACTAATGCATCAAATTGTATGAGCCCCAGGGTAGGCTCCTGCAGATGTCACATTGGTAGTAAATTAATGATAGCTACTTCTAAACAGGTTTTCTACCGGTTTTCTGCCAGTTTTGTACTTTCAATGTGCATATTTCCTGTAGAGTAGGTAACGTTTGCATAAGCAAACTAGGGATATGTGAAAAAGTGTCAAAAACTCTACAAAAGGTGGATATATGGCATCTGCTGCCTCCTCCTTCAAAGCATGTTACTCTTTTCACAGAAAGAAACTATGATCTGACCCAATTTATTTTCAACACAACTATGATGAATGCTACTTCAGTCATGCAGTGGTTTGATTATTCATTCCATGATTTGTTTTTCTTTTTTAATAGGAGTTGCTGCTAAACTGATGGTTAGGTAATTTCCAAAGAACACTTTTAATCTTTCCCCTATGCTTCTATATTTGTCCTTGCTCAGCCTTGAAGTTCCTTGAGATGGTTCAAAGGAGGATCACAAAAGCAGAACTGCAGAAAAGTTACAAGGTAGGACTAATTCTCTTTATTAGAAGGAAAGTTGTGCTGAGGTACTTTCAAGGCTGAGATGCTTACTAGGCTCATACTAATACTTTCAGAACTGGAAAAGGGTTTTTTCTCTGTGTAGATGAGAATTTTTGCTTCCTTCAGCAGTTACTGGTATAGTTTGCCTGCTGATACCATTCATCTTGGCTTAGCTAGCATCTGTCACTAGAGAGCCAAACTCTTGTCTATGCTTGGGACATACAGCTTAGTTATCTGAGAATGGGAACATTTTTATGGACAGGTTTATGTACAGGTACCTGGGTAAAATCTAATGGTAAGATCAAATTAGGTGATTTCATGCTATTTCAATAGCTTCCAACTATTAAATATTGTGAAGTTTAAGAGTAATATATCTTAGAAAATTTCTTCAGATTTTCTGTTTTGTTTCATTTCCTGGTACCACCAAGTATGCCCCTTTTGATTATTTTACTCCAAGTTTATATTAATGCACAGTTATGAGTTTTGTGGGAGACATCCATATTTCACAGAATAAAAACAAACCTTTCTTTGCTACCCCTGGTATGAAGCCACATACTGGCAAATTATAGTTGTGGGTTGCTGATTTGGAAATTCTTTTCATGCACTTCAACAACACAAGATCCATGTTAGAGGCAAATAATAATTTGGGTCAAATTCTGCTGGTTCAAGTAAACTGAGAGACTTTCTTGCTTGCTTTACAGAATTAGTCTTTTACATGTTTGCTTCTTAAAAAGCATGGATTTTTATATAAAGCTGAATCACATAGTCTTAAGTTATTTGCAATATTAAATACTAGTATTTCTTTTATGCAAAAAATATCTGAATGCTGAGATATTTTCAATGCTGCTGAATATTATTATCTTTTTTACTAATTCATAGACCATCTAAAGAATTCTGGGAAAAGACCTCCAAAGGCATACTTTGCCTTCTTGTAACCACTACACTGCAGTTCCACAAAGCCCTTTTTGTGGAGTAAGAGAGTTTGCCTAATCTCTTAGAGGCACCTTGAAAAGGAAAATTTGTCAGATTGCATACATAAAAATGGAAAAATGTGTCAAATTTTTGTAGTTTTAGTGAATTAGCTACTGATCTGGAATGGCTAAAGATAAGATACTCCAACTTCACAGTCCTCTTTGGTCTTAAAAAAAAAAATCACTGTATACTCAAAATATAACCATGTTTCTTAGACAGAAGAGTACTAAACTGTCTTCTAGTATGCACCATTGTTCCAGTGACCCACAGATGCTGTGGAACATCATAATCTTTTAAGTTGCTTGCAGCTGATGGCATTTGCTTGCTTCAGACTTAAGTTTCTCTCTCTGATAAAAATAGTCAGAAAAAAACCAGACTTTTTCAATAAAAGCACTGCTTATTTTCTTTTAGTAACACAGAGATGTAAAATTAAGTTAGAAATAAGGGGAGGAGGGGATTGTTCACTGGAAAAACCTTGCTCTTTTAAACTTTGCTTTAGTTGTCTCTTTAGATATTTATCTCTTTTCAGTTAAAAGACTTAAAAGAATTTCTGGTTTTCTTATTTTTTTTCTGCCCTGTTCTACTCAGCTGTGATATAGGGCAGCTTGAATGACAGAAGCATGGATGCATTGAGCCCTTGTGTCAGGTTGTTTTTATTGGTAATACTCTCACACTTAGACATTTCGTCGGCTTCATGCTCAATCGTACAAACCTCATGCTGCTCCAAGATCAGAGAGGGATAGGAGTTTATTATATTTATTATATATATATTATATGCTCTTATCTGCACTGCTGACTGTCACAATGTTTTTAATTAATTGCTGGGTTTCAGCTGAAACTGTGGTGTCTGTTCCAATGTCTTCCTAAGGTGCTTGAAAGAGCATCTTTAGCCCCAGACCAGGCTTATCCTGGTTGTCTCTGTGGTGCTTACAATGTCTAGAGAGACAGACCATGCTTGCTGCTTACCACTTTGGGAGCCTGGATTGGTCTCAAAGCTGGAAAGGGATAAGTAAAAGAGCCCATCTGCCTGAGGAAGTTGTTTTTTTCTTAACCTGTGACTGATAGAATGATTTTCTTCATCTTTCTTTTTCGTCCTGGTATAGAAGATGAAATGTTCTATATGATAGCTTAGAGTAGAATGAACGTGCGGGCAAGTTTGGTTTGGGTCCATATACTTGACAAGTACAGAATAACAAACTCTTCTTACAAAAACTAAAATTTTCTTTTTTGATAAGGTCATATTTGGAATAAGACTAGCTGTGATTAAAATACAGTTAATGAAGGCATGCCTTACCTTCATAATTTTCTAATTCATGATCACATGTAATTGTTAGATTAATTATTAATAGAAATATTATGCAATTATACAATAGCTTGAGTAGCTTAAATAGCTCAAGTGTATACAACTTAGAAAAATTATGTAGTGAAATGAGCTTGTGTGTGCAAATTCTAAAAGATTACTTAGTCATGCTTAGTTTACATGGACAAGTCAGTGTAACCATGTCTTTCTTTTTTGATAACTGAAGTATTAAACCTCTCTAGAACAATTCAGCAACAGGCTGCTCTTTAGGGAACAAACTATATTTCATTTGCAGAGAAGTTAAAATTTTTCTCTGTTAAAATTACTACCAAGATTAAAGGTTAAAGGAAAGATGCAAGGGTGCATTTACACTCAGGTGGGTTTTCTTACTATTTCTTCAGTTAGTAGTTCTTATTCAAGAAAGTTGTGCCTGAGAGTGCAGCTCCTTCAAGAACTGGGTCCTAATTTCTATCATGGCAATAGTATTCCACTAGTTTCAGGTCTTGGGTCTGCCAGAGAAGAAACATTCCAAACAGAGCATCCAAAGGGCACCCGGTGTATTTTTGTCATTTCTCTTTATGTTTTTCTCCAAACATAGTAATGTATTCTTCATAATATAATCTTTGTAATGTATTTAAATAAATTTATTCTTACTTTTCTCTCACATCTTTTCTGGTCCCTGGTTTGATTGCATGGTGAGAAATAGTAAGTGTTGCATTCCCCCAAGGGTGGAAACATGAGCAAGTCCTGACTCCTCTTAGAGCATCATACTGTTAGAGAGGTTGGGAAGTCATAAAGAATCTGCTGGAAACATCTCAAGTGAACTGAAAAGGCTTTGTTACTACTGGCAACTTGGGTACCAGATTTGGAGAAAGAAGCTTCTTAATGAGTATGGGTAAATGTCTGTCTCTAGGGAGAGAGGGTCTGATGTTCTGGGATTGTCTTAGATTGTCCTGTTCATACTCTGTATAAGGCTGACTACTTAATAAGCAGACATACGTTTTTCAGAGAAAAGAAGCGGAAGAAAAGCGGATATTAAAAAAAAAAATAAAAAGAAGTTTTTTTTTTCTCTTGAGGTGTTAGACCACTTCTACTGTCCATAAATACTCAGACATGTTATCTCACTTTTCTTTGTGAAGGATGGTATTGTGGAGACTGTAAAACACAAGCTTTCTTCAGGAACAGAAAAGGAGTGATTGTTTTCTGAAAATATAAATCAGAGTATTCATGTAGGTTTCTCTGAGGCTAGGAAAGGTCTAGAAGTGAGCCAGGTGGGTGTTTTAACTATGTGAAAATTGTTTATGAGAACTGCAGGAGCTCCCTGAGGAGTGAAAAAATCCAAGAATGGACTAACAGGAGGAAGAGTAATTTGCAGTTGGTCCTGGTTTTGATGTTCACATGGCACTGGGGAGATGAAGAGAGGTCTAGCCTGAGCCCTATAACATCTCCTTAGTAAAGATATCCTTCAGAGCAGTGAGAGGACATTTTGGTGGTTGCAGTTCACTCTTCTCATATGAGGATCACACAAAGGCTTTTAACTCTATCTCTTCCAGCAGTTTTGCAGTAGCCTTGCCTTTCACATTTGGTGCATAAGACATACATGGGGATGTAAACTGAATTCACAAAAATCCATGAAGAGCCAAGTTTCCTTTCGAGCAAGGAGAATGCTAAGGCAGCATTTCTTGTGTGGATTCTGTTCAAAATTGTGAGTTTTTAGCAGAAACTGAATACAAGATGCTTAAATTTACTGTTTGCGGAGCATTGTCATCTTGGATTCTCTACAAATTCCTTTTCTCAGGGGAATGAGACAGGGATTTTTGTTTTTTACTTTACGGCTTTTTGTACTGCTCTATCCAGTACTAAAATGGATGATGGGAAAAAACCCAACCAACCAAACAAAAACAACAAACAAACCTCACAAACCCCAAGATAAAAAACCACCAAAAACTTCCTCCCCTGCCCCCCCAAAAAAACAAACCCAAAGGCAAGCTAATACTTCTTTTAAAGCAAATAAATTTTATGTGTTGTATTCTGAATGGAAGCTAAAAATCATTAAAGTAATGATATTTTTCAAAAGAAGCAGGAAATACTCCAAGTTAAGAAAACAATATTGTTGCTCTTGTGTGCCTAGAGTTCTGTATGAGCAATAATTTTAAAAGACAATTTTTTTTGTTTAAAAAAGCAATTTATTTCCAACTTCTATGTGTGGCAGTCAAGCAAAAAGGTTTGTCACCTTTTTACAAATTTAAAACATTGTTTCATATCCATCCAGCTTTTGTTTAAATGCCAAACCTTCTCCTCAATTGCTGCATTATTATTTTCTGAACAAAAGTGTGTTGATCAAGTTCCTGAATAAATTTGTATCCTGTTTTCTTGTGATTATCATATTAATTTCCACTTATTACTTTCAAAATGTACTAAATGAAAAAGTTGAATAGAAGTTTAAGTGAAACTTTGTATTTTTATAGTGTCTTATGACAGACATCTATACTGTACTGTAGAGAGAAATTAGCAGATATTCTATAAAGTGATGAAAGCTCTCTGATTTTTCCTGTTTTTTTCTCTGGGTTTAGGTTTGTTTTGAGTTGGTTGTTTTCCCCCTCCTTTCTTCTTCTGAGGCAAACCAGAGGAATACTAGCACCTTGGGGAAAACATTCCAGATTTAATGCAGAGATGAAATATTTTCAGCTTAAAAATAGTCATAATGACTTTTTTCCTGCAAATATTTAGTATGAAGTGGAACTAGGTCTTCATTGATACTGAAGACTAATGAGCAGAGGTGAATCGATCCAATACTAACCTGTTTGCTTCAGTTATTTGTTAAATTTTTCATATCAGTTTTGTTGCCTTGAACTTCTAAAAAAATGGGTTACAGGTGTAAATTCATCCATTATTTGATTTTTCAAAAGCTTCCTCAAACAGGTTTATGAAGCTTTCTTCTTATCTGTTTCCTAAGGTGCAGTAGTGATGCATTTGCTCCCCTGATCTTCATATTTGGAGAACTTCGCAGTCCTACTGGGTGAAATAAAAAGAGCAACTCTGAAGTATTTTATTAAAAGGAAATGAGAAAACTGCTACAGAGACTTAAACCTTGAACAGAGAAGCAAAGCAAACTCTTAGAGCTCTTCTGCCCTACATCCTAAGCATAACACTCATTTTAGCTCTCTACAGCCTGGTGACCACCAGATACCAAATAATCTACCATGCATAATCTCTCATTGCTGCTCCTTGCATCAGCACCAGCTTCCTTGCAATTCCCAGGATGAGCATAGGTCTTCAATCCTTACTGTCATTAATTCAAAACCTGATACAATCAGACCTGAATCTTGGCCTTAACTGCAGGTCCACCACCCCATACACTATGCCAGATGAAGTGTGAGCCAAAGCCCATCTGGCAGCTCCAGCCTCCCGCCCAGCCTTCCAGGCTCTAGCAGAAAGCCTATCTTTTCAGCCCTGTGCTTCACTGGGAACATTGCCTCCAGCTGCATCCTAAATATGACTTTCAGAGAAAATTTCATGTAGTGTTTGGGGTTCTTTGTCCTTGAGGAACTGTATACTGATTTTGGTGAGCAAAGTTAGACTAACTCTCCACATTTGCATAATGCAATAGAACTCTCATTTTGAATAGTGCCAGTAAATCAGAATTATTTCCTACCACCATAGGTTAGCTGGAGTATCTTTGTACTAACTGAACTGCAGTGTTGCGCGTTTAGAGTAAACAGAAACAGCAGAGGACACATGTTGTTAATACTTACCCCATATTTTATTGTCTTAAGTCAACAATTTGCTTCTCTGCAAAATTTCATTCTCAAATTTGACAAGCAGATGCTAAATTTTAGCTATGTACACCTAGAATTAGATTTTATAGCTTGAAGCTATAGAGTTCATGGGAAGAATAACTGGTGCAGAAGAAAAATTGAAGGTCATCCTTTATGCCCACTGGTACTTGCAAATAGTTTCAGAACTGCAAGATTAGTCATGTCTTTTTATCTGTAGTGATTATACAATCGCACCTAGGAACTGAAAAATAACCAGGTACAATAGTACTTGAATTGTGATGTTAAATTATTAGTACTTCTTATTTTCAATTATATTTGGGAGGAAATTGAAAGTATCGAGTATTTTGCTTCATATTTTTTCTTCTGCAGATAAGCAGCTTTGCACCATTCTCAGGAGCTCAGATAGGAAGAGTAACTTTAAAACTATTTACTAAGGTTGCTTTTTTTTTAAAAAATGAGTTTTTGTCATCTTCTAACTAGTGCTGTGTGCAGTTACAGTTTCACTGGGTGAAAGGAAAAGCTGGTCATTAGTATTTTGTAATGTGTTTTAATAACCACATACAGTAGCAATATGAAATGACCCTTGATAGTACTGATGCTAATACTCTGACTGAGGAACTTTAGAGCCCTCAAACTAAGAAAACATGGCAGGTTTTACCAAAGTCTCATGGTGCTGCTGTTATTCGATTAATGTTGGTCTTTACATACTGACCTGTGTCAGCACAAATGTGTCAATAAGTTACTTCTTGACAAAATCATCCTAAAAGGCTCACAGTGTGATGCATTACAAGACTTCCATTCTCAAGTTTTACAGTGAATTCTTTCAGGTGTATACAAAATACCAGGGGACAGGGTGGTTAAAAACACTTGCCATCTGACATCTGCAGGCAGGGAGGAGGATCAGCCAGAGCCAGTCCAGATCACCTGGCAGAGCCTGAGCTTAGATGGGGCCCCTGAGCCAATGGACAACGGATGTGTGAGAAGTCCCCAGGTGAGGCCAATCACAGTTATTAGGCCCTCTCAGAGCACTTAGGGTCCTGGCAAAGGCATCATCTTAATCATCTCCTTCTCCTGAGCCAAAGCTGTGTGTTAGCATGTGAGCTTGGCCCTGGTGCCCTGCAGAAGACAGAAAGTGTGTAACTGCTGTGGTGCTCACAGGTTAACAGCCAATGCACTTGCTGAGTACAAGCAACAGCTCAGTTGTGTGCAGTATTGCCCCAAGAATGTCCTTAAACTCATCAAGCAGCTCAGCTTCCATAGATAAACATCTTTTACACACTCAAAGTTTGAGAAACCTCGAAGGTTTTTACTTTATGTGATGGTGACGTTGGAGATGTAGAATGGGCCTTCACAGAGCTTCTTTCTCCCTACAGTTTGCTATTATGCAATGAACCCATAACAGGAGTGATTCCAAGCACTGCATCCCAATGCACTTCTGAGCTCGGTATGTGCAAACTGTGTCCAGGCGTCTTGGGCTCACTCCTTGTGAGTACAGAAATATTTGTTTGTTATTGAAAACAACAGCTGAAGTTTACTTTAGCCCTTTGTGTCCTAAAATATGTATTATTGTCCCTACTTACATCAAATAGTTGTATTTTCTTTTGAAATGGCTTTTGTACTAACTAGTGCAAGCTGGCAAACCTAATTTCAGTTCCATGAAAAATTTCAAGATTTGGAAATATTTTTCATCCCACATTGGGACAAAATGTCCAGATGGTACTCATGTGTGAAGAACTAAAACCCCACTTAAATCCCCAAATATTTTGCTTTGGAGACAGTATGTCAGAATAGTATATTCAAAACTGTTAGATGCTTAAATTCAAGTTTTTAAATCTTTAGGGGCAAGATGTAGATAGCAGATACTCGCTGCTTCTATTGTCTGGGACAACCCCCCTGAAAGTAGTTTTTTTGGAAATGGAAGTTCCAGTTTACTCTGAATTCTGAAACTAAATCTGAGAAGATGCTGTGGCAATGGTTTTATCTGTCATGGAGAATTCCTGACTCCAGATGTGCCTCCTGGTGGTAAGCAAAGAATATCAGTTCAGTCTCATAACACAGATTTTGTAAACTAGAGAGGGCAAAGCCTACCTGTGAAGTCAGAGGGCTGAAAGTATGGTAATGGTGAATCATTGCTCCTCATTTTTGTTTATCTAATCTTGTTATTTATGAATTCTGCTATATACAATGAACCACATTGCCTCTGATATATGTACAAATTCTATCAATAGCAATGAGAACTGCACATTCCTGTCAAACACTGTTTCTCTTTCACTGTCTTTTCATAACTTTTCACATGGCATAGTTTAGTTAATTTTAGGTCTTTCTTTATTATTAAATGTTCAGTTTATTATTCTACTTCATTTTAAACCAGACTCTTCTTGCATTTAAACTATTTTTCCTCCTTATCATATGTGAGAGTCTATTTGGCATTCTGCATTAGAAATATTTTTCTTACAATATTTTCTCCATCTCATAGTAGTTTGTTACAATCTAGGAATTTTGAGGTTTATTTTATTTTATGAGCAGAGCTTTGAAATGTTGAGTTTTATTTTGTTTTGACCCTTTTGCCCAGAGAATTACGTGAGCACTGTAAAAAGATACAAGAAAAATATTTAGTCACATTTTTACCCTATCACTTCTTATGATATCTGTCTTAGTCTAAACAGGATGTCAGTATTTTAAGCCAAAGTCTACCCATCAGTGTGCAGGCAACCTATTAATTACAGTGGGAGAAGGATATGCATATTGAAAGAACATGGCATGACCGTATATGCATAACTTACCTTCTTTTATAAGATAGTTTCTTTTTTTGGGTGGCTGAGATAATTTTTAAGTCCAAAGAAAGGAAAAGTGATATTTTAAGAAACTTACTGTCTTTAGGAAACTATTAATTTGAGCAATATGATAATTATTAAAGATTAGCAATATCTGGATCCTTACAGTCTCCACCAAAGGCATCTTAGCAATTTAAGAGTGACACATTTGAGGTGCTAATAATATCATATAGGCTCTTTGAAACCAACTGGTGCTGGAAAGTAGAAAATATGAATCTGTCATAAACATCAAGTGATGACTTCTAGAGAAATCGTGTTGGTTTTTGGATGTTACAAGGGTAGCTGCAGCCATGAGCTAAGTGAGACCTGCTCAGAGGGTGTGCAAGCAGTTTCGTGGTCTCATTAACAGAGGCTCTTGGCGTAGGACCTTGGTGAAGTGCAGATTTCTTGGCCAGAAGGACTATCCAGCATTGGAGCAGGCTGCCCAAGGAAGTGGTTGGCTGATTCTCCATCCCCAGAGGTATATAAGAGACCTGTAGATGAGGTACTTAGGGACATGGTTAGTGATGGAATTGGCAGTGTTTGGTTAATGGTTGGACTCAATGATTTTAGAGGTCCTTTCCAAACCAAGGATTCTATGATTCTACGCCTGTAGTGGGTTTCCAGTTACTGTGGATGTGATGTGGCTGTGTGGTGATGGCCTCCACAACTGATCAATGCTTTAGAGGTGCTTTGATAGGCTTGCTTTGCAAGAAGGGACACAACCAATGAAGGTGATAGAACAGTTTAATTGTGAGAGAAACAGTTGCCTGTGCTTGGCTTCCAGGTGCTGTGAGGGCAGTGCACAGGAGGGGATTGAGTTCATGAGCACATTGCTGTCAGGACACGTTCATGAAGAGGTACCCCACACTGGAGCCAGGCTAATTCTGTAATAGCAAGGTTATTTCAGGAACACAATAACTAGGAGCTGCAAAGAGGGACTTGGAGAGTGGCAATTCATGGGATTGGGAACATGCCATGGAGCTGGGGTACTTCCTGGGCTCTTCCAGTGCTTGCAGCTTGGTGAACTGCTTTGGACTTCTCTTCTAGATCTTCTGGGGTGTTTTTTTCTGGTGTCATCAGTTCCGGACTCTACTGCTGGGAAAGATTGATCCTGGTTAAAGATTCAAGTGTGCATGCAGCTCATATTAGCAGTCCTGGAGCACAGGTCCCAGGGCAAAGTTCTCAGAAGCAGCAGTTTGCTCAGAAAGGCTAATTGCTTTTGGAAGGGGGCCAGAAATCTGCAGAAAACCATGTGGGACTCATGAGCAGCAGTGTTGCACCACAGAGCACAGGTCCCAGCACCAAATAGAGTAACTACCCTGGCACAGCAGAAGCCTCTATTTGAGTCACAGCTCCAGTGGGAGGATAAAGCTTTTCATATCTCAGACTGCAGAGCACAGCTGGTGTGTCTCCCCGAGGCTGAAGCAGGAGAAAAGTGTCCTTGCCTGCCCAAGGTGTGTACTAAACAGGGAAATATTTTGCCAAGTCAAGGAGCTGTGGGAGCAAGGAGACAAACTGCACAGCAGCAGGGAGAATAAATGGCATCTTCATAGACATCCTGCAGATGCAAACCTGTAACTTCACAGAGGGATGGCAGCCAGAGACCACAGTCTGTTGTGGGAGTCAAGTGGAAAGCCCCAGCCTGGGAAAGACAGGAGATCAGTGACTCCTAGTGAGGGGAGGCTGGCTGACCTGCATTTGCAGGACTGTGTACTGGTAGCAGGCAAGGTTAGAGACAGCCATCCCTGGGGAAGAAGCACAGCCTCCTAGTGAGCCAGCATTAGCGTCAGAAGGAAGCCACAACTGACAGCAGTGCAGGACTCACCTCTAGGGGTACAGACGGCTCAATGCTTATCCAACTTGCTGTCTAAGAAGTCTGAAGCTTACTGGGAACTCAGATCCAGCATGCAAAGAAAGTGCCAAGGCTTGTTTGACCCATGTGCTATTTCTCTTGCTGCTTAAGTACATTGGCAGTGCTAATACATCTGGAGCAGGAGCCTGGAACATATCAGGAGTGATTGGACAGCTATGGGAATGAGGGTCAAAGTTATGGAGACCTAGCTGATGTTATGTAGAGCCTTGCCAGTGCAGAGGAAAGGCTTGAAGGGGCAGATGGATTCCATAGGTCAATGCCTGGTTGCACAGCTGATGTCATTGACAGGAATTTCGATTTTATGAGCGTAAGACCTGCTTTGGACAGTAGGAACTACTAGACAGAGATAGTGAAAGCAAAAAAGGCTATGGGAGTATTGTCAGCTGAACATGAGCCAGCAGCATGCCCTGGCAATAAAGAAAAGCAACAGGCTCCTGAGCTATGATAACAGGATCAAGAGAAGTAAATAGCCTTCTTTGCTCAGTATTCATGAGATCTCTAGTCATGACATGAAATCTGGAAGGCTTTGTCCAGTTTCAGACCCCTCCATTTTAGGAAAGATATTAATAAACTTGAGCAAGTTCAGCAGAAGGCAACCCAAGTGGTCAGGAGGCTAAAGCACTTGCTTTGCGGAGAGGCTGAAGAAGCTTGGCTTGTTCAAGTCTGCAAGAGAGAAAACTCTGGGGAGACCAAACAGCCTTGCCCTTGCCATGACTGAATTATTATGGAAAAGCAGACAGATCTTTTCACAGTTATGTCTGGTGGGGGACCAAAGACAAAAGGTATTAGCTGAAGCAAGAGAGGTTCAGAATGGATGCAAGAAAAAAAAACTTACCATGAGGACAATCAAACACTGGAATAATTTTCCCAGTGGGGCGGTGTCTTCTCCATGGCCTGGATAGATAAAGCCCTGAGAAACCTTGTCTGACCTTACAGCTGATCCTGCTTCGAGCAGAAGATTGGAGTAGAAATCTCCTGAGGTCCATTCCAGCCTGGGTTATCTCGTCATGGCATCAATATGCTATGAGCCAATGGAAATTAAAAATAATGAGCCAGTAAACTCACTGATGAACATCAGAGTATTTACACATTGTACCTTAGCTTTCCCTTAACATCTCGTTGCAGAGTTCACAGAAAAAGAAGGTATTTGGCTGTTCAGATTCAGCCTGGATGCTTGGCTTAAACAGCAGGGAAGGGGAACTCGCTCTAATTTGATGGATTATGCACAGCAATAGTTGAAAAGTGCATGTGTCTTCCAATTTCCCAAGTCTGCTAGGCTTCCATCAGGGATGAGAGATGAGTAAAAGGGTCAGCATTTTAAATAGCCTATTGTAGTTACATCTGTATTTCTCTGCTGAAAACCCTTCCCTCTGTGTACAGGAAACTAGTTTAAATGAACATTTAATTGAGAATACAGATGGCTTGAAAAATAGTGGAGGAGAGCAGCATACTCTGCATCATTCGTGAATTATATAAAGGTGCCAGAAAGACAACTGTGATAACTTATATGAATGTATTCATTAAATTAAGAATTTGTTTAAAAACATGTATGTGTTTACAGAGAAATATTAATATTAATATGCCTTATTAATATTATTGTGCCAAGTGGTGTATTCAAATAAACACACTTGTTTAATAGCACTTGTACAGTTTCTAAATTTTGATCAGTTCATTTGAAAGCACTTTGCTAAGAATTGAAAATATTATGCTTTGTTTAATTTGTAGGGAAATTGTGACACACTGAAGTGATTTGTTGAAGATGTCTTGGCACAGGATTTTCTGAGCCTCAAACTGTGTTCTGTTAAACTGTAAGGAGAAAGCAGATTGAATCTTTGACCTGAAGTGGTCACCAAGCCAGTAGTTGGATACTGTAATATATTAAATTGTGTTTTTATTCAGTGATACTGGCACCAGTTAAATATGGAAGTTGAGCAATAACTGCAGCATTTGACACTGTCCTAAAATGAGTTATCCATTCATCTGATGGGTGTCATACTGGCCTGTTTACATATTTCTCACAAAAATATTCTCTCTGATTTGAAACAGCTTAAAACCATGAAATTTTGGACAAATATCCCAAAGGATGGCAAGTCTTTGACAAGCTGTTTAGCAAAATGGTATTTTCCTTCATATTCTCACTCTCTCATCTACAGTCATACTGCCCCTGTACATATGGCTAGACATTTCCCATGGGAGAATTTTTGTTTGATATGGCATGTCCACAGGCCCTCCCCCACTTCCAACACTTTGGAACGAAACAGGGGATACTCCATCTTTTTTACTGTCCTCCACCTTTTTAATCTGTGACATTCATAAATTTTGTTAGTTCCCTTTAAAGTTCTCAAAGTCTCTTTGTAGTGTTATTCTCAGGAGTCTCTTCTGAACAATAGCAATACTCATTTTTATGAACAGTCCATGTACCTGCAACCACTGAAGTGGGTTTCACCTACCATCAGAGCAGCTTTCACTGGTGACAAGCAGTGACTTTCTCAGGCCAAGAATAACTTTCCCCTGCATTGCTGTAGCTATCTCTGTCATGGTATAGTAAAGCTCCACAGTAGCTTCTCTATCACATTATATAACTGTGCTAACTCTGCCTCACCCATTCTTACCATGTCAATTACGTAAAACAAGGAGTGTGAAAAACTAAGTAAGACTCAAACAACATTATGTACACCACAATTTACAGTTGTTGCTTTCAGAAGTTACTCGTCTATTAAAAACAAAACAAAACAAAGCAAAACAAAACATATACACCTTTTTCCTACAATAATTATTTCCCAATGCTGAAATGTCTGAAGAAATAAAATATAAGTATTGCAGCCAAACTTTAATTTTCTTATGCTCTCAGCTAGAGAGGATTGTAGGACTAAAGAACTGACTTCTTGTTTTCCAACTTTGCTACATCAAAGTAAGTGACTAATAGCCAGAATTGACAATAAGCAGCTAGTCAAACCTCTGAACTAAACAGAATTATTTTAAGCTGTCAGCAGAGCACCAAAGAGGACACATCTTTCTGTGTATCTTATTCAACTAGTATACACTTAAACAAATTGGAAAAAATTATTGAAAAGCTATAAAGACACTAAAGGCTTGTGCTTTTGACATAGTTTTTCAGTTGTCATTACAGGCAGGGCATGTTGATTTTCTATTTAATTGTGGGTTCTGTTAGAAGCTTTGGTTTCAGATTTCCCCTTTGGTCACTTAGTTCAGTTCCTATGAAGACCAGCAGAAGGGTGTTCACATAGTAAATATTTTTGCAAAAACCTCCTGTCCAAATTTCCCTGACTGTCTTAGTGGCATACTTTGGGGCCCTTCTGCTATTTTTAAGGAGGCCTGAAAGGATGGAATTTGGGAACCACAAAAACTCTCTGGGTTGGCTGAATCAAAAGAGACTTGAAAACATGGGGGAGGCAAAGCTCCTGACTTACTGTAGTGGTAAAGAGCAGAAGGGCTCGCAAAGGAAGTAGCTCTCATCTGGATGAGGTGACAGTGCTCTTTGGTGCACAAATCCTCTGCAGACCACTTCTCATCCCTTTTGTGTTCTTCCCATCCTCCCTGTGCTGGAGTTGGGCATCCAGGGAGTTCTGGTATCTTCAGCACAGTCTTCATACACCCAACCATAGCCAAAATTGTTCCTCATTGTTCTTCCATACTATGCTGGAGCCTGTAGGGCCAGAATTCCTTAAAGCCCAAAGTCTGTGGCACAGCCCTGAAACCACAGACCTATTCTGGCTAATTTTCTGGCTCATTCCTACTCATCAGATCCTCAGTGTGCCTGTTCCAGCTGGTGTGGCAGATTTCTCCAGCTCTGTTAACACTTCACAATGTTTCTGGGAGCTTCCAGTTCCAGAACAGAGGAGTGCTGATATAGAGGAAGATGAGACAATATTTATAAAAGCTGTTGAATAAAATCAAAACTCCCTTGCTTCTCTCAACCATGTTTTAACAGGGATTACTAATAAAGAATCAGTGAAAACTGTCTCTAGTATTTGCTGTTTTATTATACTTCTGAAAGAGTAAATCATAACTCTGTGTAGAATCTGCTATTTACTTCGAAATGCAGGTCAAACTCAGCAAACCAAGCTGCCAAGTGATAAATTCCTCTTTGACACCATATGTTCCAGCTCCTCTTGGAAAAAGTATCTATCAAAAGTGATGACTGTAGGTGAATACCTTGTCAGTCAGGATGCAATATGGTGCTTTGTGTAAACACACAGGAGAGGGGGAGAAGGGAGAAGTTCCTCAGGATGAGAATGGGCTTTGTGTGCTTGGACAGATAGAGAGGTTAGCTTTCTTACTTCATAGGGGCAATACTGCACATCCCTCCAGGAAATTATACTCACTACTAAATGAGTTACTCCTGCATTGTAGAATATTTTGGGGAGTGTAGAGCTGCTGTAGCATCTCTTGTGATATTCACTTACATTTTCCACGCAGGCAGCAGCATCATTTCTGTATGCATTCTGCTGTGGTGAACCATACGCTTCTGAAAAATACCTCTAGACTATATGTACTAGGATGTGCTTTTCCCTGGACTGTTCCTGGACCCATTGTTCAAAAATTGGATTGTTGTTCTTTGCAAGTGTTTTTGCTTTGGTGGGTCTTCCTGGATTTGCTGGGTACTGTCTAGAACAGCAGCTCCTCAATATAAAATATGGTATATTATCGGTACAACCTAGGGGATAATCATTCTGTTTCACTCAAGAATTCAAGATTTCAAAATCTGACTTAATCTCAAATTGGGCAAAAGCCAAGTGTTTTGAAATTTTCAGAAAGAAAAAGAGAAGTAAAACATATTGGTCAAAAGAATTTAACTGTAGTATTTGTATTGGAAGTAATTTTAATATCTTAACATAAATTTGATCAAATTTGTAATTTTTAAACAGAAAGCCCCTTTTATTTCAGGAACATGCTTGTGGAATATTTTGAGGCTCTTGGAGCTGCTGTTTCTTATAGGAAGTTTGCATAAAGTAAACATGGGTTTGAGAACATTTTATTTTGTCTTATGAAATATGTTTGTTGAGGTGTATTCTCTTTATTTGTTCACTAGACCTTCTATGAACTATTACAAAAATAGAAAAAATTGTAAGACCTTTTTCTGGAAGCTTGAACAGAAAGTGTGAAGCAGAACCTCAGATGAAGTAAAAGCTTTATTGAAGTCTTCCCTCCGAATTCAAGTAGTCCCTGATTAGTGCTTTAAATTTTGTGCATCTGGAATAGCAGGAGGGTATCATTCCTGCAGCTTTCAGTTAGATAGGCATTTTAATTAGGCAGTTCTGTGTCTGTGAACCTGTGCCATGTAATCATGGGCACAAAGCTTAAAGTGTAACTTTGACTTCTGTATGGGCACCCTATGTGGTGTTGGCAGAGCATCTAAGTTACATTGTGGTCAGTATTGCAAATGGTCAGAAGTTTAAGCTTAAATATTCAGGATTTACTTTTTAAAATTTTCTATGAGCCAATTAAAGGCACAGCTAAAATAATGTTTTACATCTCAAAACAAAGTTTTTTGCAACACAATATAGTAAGCATGTAGTGGCTCAAGGTGCTTCTACTGAAAACTTAGAGGAAATGAAGATACATAAGGTGCTTTGAATCCTGGAAATGTAAACCCTTTAAAAAAATATAAGTACAACTTTTGCTAGCCCTATTTTTAGGGCTACCAATGTGCTACTAAAAATACAGCACATTTCTTAGTGCTACATGGACATTTTCCTATTATCTGAATTTAAAGCTGGTTTACATCAAACCTAGAGTTCACCTCTCTTAGCTGCCTGCAGTAACTTCTTAGTAGGGTTGTGTGTGGTGTGTGTGCTTAAGAAAACAACATTAGGCTGTGCTATCTGATCTTAACATGCTGTACTGTTGTGGTGAATTTCTTAATGCACCAGGGTGTCCATCAGGCCCCAGATACAACCACAAAGCCAAGCCAGTGACGCAAATCAGCAGCTGATATAAACAAGTTGACACAAACCAGAAACTAAGCTAGCAGTAAACCTCCGGAGATGCTTCTTTTTTCCCTTCTCTTCTTGTTTTTTTTTCCCTTCTGTTTTTTCTGAGTTTTTTTTAGTAAAGCGAAACATTTCTCAGCAACTGAAATCCTTTTGCATTTGTCTCCAGCTTCACAACTAACCTAAATTTGGCTCTGTAATGTGCAAGTTTATGAGAAAGAATGTGATGCAGCCTGCTTGTAATTAGTTTATAGACAGACTGTGTGTCCTAGACTTAGTATGTTTGGTGATTTTTAAAAGCACCTCAATGACATTTTTTCCAATGCATAAAATCCCATTCTTTACAGTTAGAAATATCTCTCTCACTTTCTTTCTTTCCAAACTTTTTCCTTCCTTTAAGGTTATATTTAGCACTTTATCGTTACTATTTACTTCTCACTCCTAAGCACAAGCATCATCTCATCTAGATTTACACCAGGCATGCTTTGCCACTGTATTTAGTGCGGTGCATGTTGTGTTAGTAGCATCATGTGTGAATACAGCTTTGAGTAGCAGAAGTGCTTTGTTCCATGAGGCACCTTGTCCTGCTTTCCTCCTCCATCCAGGCAGGAAGGGTCGTCCAGCCCAGGTACAAGTTTGTCTGTGTAACTGCATCTGCAGCTGCAGCTGCAGTGTTGCAAGCCCCTCACCTGGCAGACACAGCCAGGCCGGCAGAAGCACAGCGGAATGTGGTCAGAACTATCCACCTCCTCTCTTTTCCCAGAATAATTACTGTTCATTCTACTGTGTGTTTTTATAAATCAGGCATCTGATTCTGTATAAATAAATCATTATTGAATGTGATTATAACACTATTTTCCACCATTTTGTGACTTGTACTAAGTAAATTCCCTCCTGAAAAGCTGCGATTTTATTCTACGCATTTTTTTCTGAAGGTACAATATTCTGAACTCATTTCATTCAGCTTCAAGTTTCTGGTTTCTCTTACAGAGTATGGGACAGACAAAATAGAAGATGCAACCTAATCCTAAAGGTTGACAGGATTTAAAGTCATGGCAGCATGAGATGTATCAGAATTCCCCAAGTTATTTCTGACATTCTTGTTTTAAATGACATCAGTTTAATTGATTAGCCTTTGTTCTCAAACTAGAATAATTGTATTTACAAAGCTTAAAGACTGTGCATATATTAAATAGCTAGCATTCATTACAAAAAATTCTTTTCATGAATGAAAATTATGTCTGTTAGCATATAAGTTGCAGTGGAAAATAATGCTTGTCTCCTGCTAGGAGAATGCATATATGACCTTGCTAACGTGTCTTATCATGCTACAGATCTGTTCCTATTAAAGGGATAATAAATAGGAAGTAAAAGGTCTGTTACTCAGAGCTTCTGTATCATGTATCCAGGCCTGTTGGAAAATACAAGAAAAGTTGTCAGTCAGGCCTCCTGGAAGTGAATGTCTTCTTTCTCATAGTCCAGATAATAGTGTATCAGGAAATTGCTTCCATGTGTGGCACACACATGTCAGGAAAAGCAAGACATTTTTTGTACCTATTAATAGAGAGATGTCATCTACTGGATATCACAATTTACTAAAGAGTTCCCAAGGTTAGTTAGGAAATGCTAGCTGTTGTTGCAACTATGACATTTTGCAAGATTTCTTTTAATGTTTTCCCATAAAATTTAGGCTTCTGACAGAAAGTGGGTTGATGTACAAAAGAAGAGAAACAGCAGTTCATATGTCTTTTTTCTTATGACTTGTATCCACTAAATAAATTACAGATAGTAGTGTCTGCATTTTTCCCTCTTCTGTCATTATTGTCCCTTGATCACAATGTAATACAGAAGATGATGATATATAGGTATCTTTAGAGGCAAAAATATAAAGTCTTGAGAGGGTCTGTAGACCAAGACTGATTTTTATTTTCTTTGCCATCCAACTTTTATGGTTTTATTATCAATTTATAAAGATCCCCAACAACAAAAGAAAAAGACAAGAAACTTGAAGCCACTGTCATTAGCTCTGTTAAGCCTTGGCAAACGGTTCTGGGGACTAAAATTCAGGTTTACAGATTATGTATTTAAATTCCAAAATCTACTCTTTTCTTCTTAACCACCTATTTTGCCTACTGCTCTGTTAATTGTGGTATTGTAATACACAGTATAGTCCCACCTATTTGTTGAATAAAATAATATCATTATCCTAACTCTGTTGTTGCTTTTAGCTCTGGATTTTACATTTTATCTGTTGTAAGAAGTACTCGTGCAATTTTGAGTCAAGAATGTTTTCATGTGTGTGGACTCAGCTGGATGCTGTCAGGCTCCTTTGTCAGGCAGAGACAGTGCGGGATCGTTGACCTTCAGTCCCTCAGATGCAGATGGGAGGACACTGAAACTGTGGCTGGGTAAAAGGATGGTCAGACTAGAGCTGGGGTCTACAGAGACAGACTAAGAGGAGTGGCCAAATCTTGTCCTAAAAGAAAGGACTGAGAGGGAGTCTCATCCTGAGCTTCAGTTGTTGCAGTTCAGCTCTGCAACCACGTAACTTCAATGTGGCCGTAACAGCAGCAGAGCAGTTCTTCTAGACTCAGTTCTCACCGAGCAGCCCAAGCAAAATCTACATTACTGGGTACTAGTAGCCATGCAGTGTGGGTGCTCAGCCCCATTCTGCATGGCCCTCATCTCCACCTCTTGCAGCTAAAGGAGAGGCTGTGTTGCAGTGGATTAACAGAGTGGTGACAGGATGGGGTATGGAGCTGAGGGCAGTCACCCTGCCTCCTCTATGTTCAGTTTTGCCTACAATGGTGAAAAAACTTGAATTGTCCTGACTTACAACAATGAGGTAGCCACATCCTTCATTAAGTCAGTCTTCTCCAAAAGCTCTGCTGGGGACAGTGGTTTGAATGTGGAAATCCCCCAGAAAGGAAGACAAAGAAATGACAATCCAAAGCAGAGTCTTAAAAACTGAACTGCTGGCAAGCTCCAGTGGATGGGTGGAGGGCAGCTAAAAACTTTCATCTCGGCCATCTTTCGACAGTTGCCCTCAGCAAGGAATGCTCGGTCATTAAGGACAGCACACCTCCAAATGCAGTACTGGAGCCAGCGGAGGTGCAGCAGGATGCCAGCTACTCCCTGGGTGAGCTGGCCGAGCCAAGAGGCCACCTACAAGCAGCTGTGTAAGGAGGTGGATGGGCTGCAGAGGGTGCTGTGCTCAGGGCCGGAATTGCGGAAACCTGTCACACCCTGTGTTGACTTATCCGGGGAAGCTCTCAGGCAGGAAGCTCAGGAAAGGCAGAAAAACAGATAATATTTGTATTATAATAGGGACTCTGTGGAGTCAGCCAGGAAAGAGGAAAGTATGCTGCATGAAAGGCAGATCCCATGATACGGAGAAGAAACTCTTGGCAGTATCAGGGATGGGTTTGGACTGGATTTCTTGTCTCCCAAGAGTGCTATGATCTCGCCTGAAAAAATGCCCAATATTAATATGAAAACCATCTACAGCAAGGAAGCACATGCACATAATGGCTCAGCCTCACATGTTCTTGAAGGACGAATCCTAAGAGCAGAGTCCCCAGAGGATGACAGGACATGTACACTGTCAGCCCTCGCCTGGAAGTCTGGCCTAGGGGGCATGCAGAAAAACTAAGTACAGGAAACATTCTAAAGCAGGCAGGGGGAAGCCAGACTGCAGTTCCACAGCCCGCAGGGGTCAGGAATACTGACAGTATGCTGACCTGTTGTGACTGTGTCTAATACAGTCTGAGCAGTCTGCAGCTGAAAGGGCCTTACCAGCCCTGCCTGACAGGATCTGTTACAGTCTGGGATATGTACTAACACCGTCCTGCACCAGGGACCTTATTCCGATGACAAATGATGCTGTTAAAATGACAATCTGTAACAGTGCTACAAAAAGGTCTTTAGAGTTGTATTTTTGTGCAGGATCTGTATAAAGTGACAGAAAAACAGTACATTGTAAAATCCTGCATGCTTGTGGAGTAGAAACAATGTCAAACATGAACACGAACAGGAGAAAAATGAAGGAAAAGGACCAGTAGAAGAATACAGAATAGGGAAAGGTGCTGTGTAGAAGCTTAAAGAAAGTGGAACATTCCCAAAGTCTAATTTGGAAGCAATCATCCAGATTCTATGTTTTTCTAAATCTGGTCCAAAATACCTGAAGCAGTGGACCTTTAAAACCCTGAGGCAGAAGTGTTCAGAGGCTTTTTTGTAATCTATGCTAACTTGTACTCATTAGTATTCCTGTGGAATACAAATTGTCATAGAACATGTTGTATTAATATGTCTTGTTCTAAAAACCAAGCTGAAAACTAAACACAGTGAAATTAAAATAACTAAATAATGATTGATTGAAATTTAGCATGTAAACTCATTAAATTTAAGACATTTTAGATAAAAGTGATGTGAGATAGTTACATATTTGTATATCTTCTCTCCGAATATAAAACCCAGGGTATACTAATGACTTTTAAAGGTAGTACATTTAAAATAAATTTTAAAAATAATTACAGATTTGAAATTTACTATGTAGAATGGATTTCCACAAGACAGAATGATCTAGAATTAATGAGGATTCAAGATAGCATAAACTAAGAATGCAAAAACTTTCTAAATGAGATTTAGAAAGTTATGAAGAGATTCAAGTTTTGCACTTTTCTATACTCTTTATTCTGAATCTACAGTAGATCAGCTGAGTGCTACTGCAAATAGAATAGTAATCACAGCTCGTACTCTGACCACCTCTTCTGATTTGGTAAGTAGGTTCCTGTGTTCTCTCCAGAACCTCTTTATGACTGAAAATCATTGTATCAAATTATTTGAACATCAGACATGATTACAAAGCTCTTAAGAATTTTAGGATCTTCTTTTAAAGATGTATTGATCTAGTAGTGCTGTTTATCTTGAGTGGTTCTTTCAGTGGGATGGGGACAGGGTAGAAGTTTTGCCTGTACTTACTGCTTTACTGAAGCTCTCCACAGACTGTGTTAGCGTCTTCTGTCAGTGACTAAGCCCAGCTTAGTCTTTTTCTCAAAGATACATAATTCTCTTAGGACCTAGTTTAGATGCTTTTGTGAGAGTTTTCATATTTTACAGTCATAGAAAATGGTTCTACTAAGCTATCCATACCAAATCCAGTCTCTAGTACGGGTGCCATCAAGAAGCCATGGGAAGATGCAGCTGTGTAGGAGAATAACAAAGCTGTCTATAGGATCACATGGATAGGAAGCCTGTAGGGTTGTTTTGCTGGTTAGGTTTTTGTTTGTTTTGGTTTCAGCTTACCAGAGCCATCCTGGAGTTTTAAAAGAGCTCAGGTATTAAAACAGTGAGCTAAGAACTGTGTGTAACATTACATTTGTAGCAGTTATCCCTATCTGAGGAGGTTAAGTAGGAAAAAGTGACAGCACACTTTAGAAGTCCTTGAGTGCTCTGGCAACTTACAGACTCTGTCTTCATTGCCAGCATTACCAGCCAAATCTTTGTAAATCATTATAATGAATAGAACTAATACCCAAGACCAAAACCCCTTTGTAGAAGGAAGCTATTCCAGCTCATGTATTGAGCTTCTTAGAAAGAGTCAAGAGCATGTGGATAGTGGTGGTCTAATGAGTCAAGCATGATTGTATTTAAAAATAAATGTTCACAAAGTCCTTCACAATGGTTTGTGAAAAGGCAAAACTTCTGCAAAATAGATCCTTTCAAGGATAATGGTCAAAATATGAGCAAGTTTTCATGGTGCTGGGAGATTTCCATTGGAGTCTCACAAGAGTATGTGCTGGAAAACTGTCCAGCTATTCACAAAAAGAGTCAAAAAAGTGGAGGAACAAGGGTATGAAGAAATTTTCCAATAATCAAGTATCGTTCAGGATGGCCAGAACCAGGGCTAGTTGCCAGAGGACTTTGTGATCCTTAGCAATGGGTAAAAAGATTACTCCTGAGTCTTAATATCTGTAATGTATGAGGGTGGGGGAAACCTCAATTATGTTTGCAAAGCAATCAATTTGAAGTGAGCATACTTTGAAGGAAAGACATCTTGGACTCTTTGGGCAGGCCTCTGTAAACATGAGCTCACATATTACTAGCCAAAGCCAAGTAAAGGAAGAGGAAAGCAGCGGAGAATAAAATAAACAGAGTCATTACACCACTAAATAAATCCAGGATGTGCTCACATCTTGAACATTACTTGCAGTCTCAGTACTGCATTTCAGAAAGTAGATATTAGGACTTAGAGTACAAAAGTAAGGGGTATGAAGCATGGTGAGGAGTATGGAACACAGGGAGTTAATAGGTTAGGAGAGGTCCCTCTGGTGTGGAAAAAGACCAGAGGTGAGTTGAGAGGAAAAAGCATAATAAAATCATGGAGAAGGCGTGTAAGGAATCATTATGTACTTTGTAACACAGGAACTCTGAAAGCAAAACAAAGGAAGCACTCTTTCACACAATGCATAGTTAAGTTGTTGGATTCATCGCCTCAAGATCCTGAGGCCAAAAATATGAATGTTTTCAAAATGAAATTTAAGATTCATATTGCCAGTAAACATAATGACCCAAATACGCCTTCTGTCTCAGAAGGTCCCTTACTAAATTGCCAAAATCCTTTCTAGAGAAAAGATCACTCTGTTTGTCTTTTTTATACTCTAAGCAACTGCTTTTGGCTTTTGCCAGCATTACTTTTGGCACCAGTATAGCCACTGCTCATGAATTCTGTTGTTGTTAATTGAAGTTGAATACCTTTTGAATTTTGAAACTTTTAATCAAGAATTTGAAAACTGGAATTCACAGAGGCCAAGGTTTCGTATACTTAATGGTAAAATGTGAAGGATTCTGCTTATCAGGGAAGGTACGAAAAGACACCTGTGAAAAATTTAGTCCCTTGAAGCTATTGCAAAGTAAAGACATGAACCCTTGTTCTAAAATGTTTATTTTTATTTATTTGTTGAAGCATATTTTAAATATCTGTATATAGACCTGGAAATATTTCCATTCAATGTTAATAGTTAAATCTTGTTGTAGCCATGTCAGATAAATAGTATTATTTCACTACATATTTATGAGTGTCTTCAAATGGTAAACTACTGAATTCTGCTAGGATTTTTTGTGTCCCACAATTTCAAAAAGTTTTCAGGCTCAGCTGGGTTTGTGTAATAATCCCCATTTGAGCTGGGGATCTGCAGAGAACAGGAACTCTCATGAGACTGCTGGTATTTCCTGTTTCTCATCAGAGCAGTAATACAGTAGCAGAGGAAGAGCTCTTCTCTTAGCACTGTATTTGAGCTTCTGCCTGAACCTAGGAAGTGCCATAGTGGATAAAACTGAAAGAAAACAAACAAGCAAATTTAGTGTAACCTTTTCAAACCCCAGAAAACATTACTATTTGTGTTTTGTTTGGATAGCAGTGGGTCACCCCTCCCTACTCTTTTGTTCAGAATTAAGAACTAAGGTACCTGAAGTTTATGTTTCTGAAGTTAACTATCTGCTTTTCGTACATATGTTGGCTATAAAGCTCTGAAAGAAGAATTTTATGTTGTAAAGACATAAGTATTGTACAGTGGTACTCAACAAATTAAACATAATGTAAAACTTCCTTGTATGACTAAAAATATTTGTCTAAAGATATCACCTAATAAGTTATGCATCAAATTAAAATATGGTGTCATTGGTTTTCATGATAGCTGTCTAGCCATGTTTTTATAAAATGTGCAGTTACAAATATAAATTGATATATGTGTAAATTTTAAACCCAGAAGGTCGAATATCAATTTCGGGCAGTTCGAGAGTAGACAAGTTTGAACAAGCACAGAAGATTTTTGTTGACATAAAGGATTATAGTATCACAGAATGACTAAATGACATTGGAGCCCTTCCAGAACATATACATTTTACATTACAATGATTTTTAAAATCCACAGTAAAATAATTGTAAAATTCTGGGGCTTTTACAGTTGTTTCTTTTAGTTGTAGGTTTGTGTAGAGATTATATATTTATAATAAAGTGTCATAAAAGATAAAAAGCAAAATGCAAAGAAGATAAAATGCAAAAAATTATATTTTTTCTAGAAAAAATAATGCTGAGGAGTAGGTTGTTTTGTCTTTTTATATTTCAAATGTATTCCAGCTGCATCAAGCTTCAGTTGTTATTTTCACCTTGCCGACCACGTGATTTTGCTGTGGTGAATATGTGCGTAAGTGAGGTTTTTCTTGTGGGTTTCCTGCAGATACTGGGGAGCTACAGATTGTGCAAATGTAGCAAGTTTATTATTCCGGATGTTAAGAGATGTAGAAGGTTTCTGAAATTTTTAAAAAATATATTCTTCTTTTGGTATATTAGAGGAAAACCTACTGTGAGAGTCCAAAATATGGTACCTAATTATCCTATCTGTGGTGTGTTGCTATGCTTTAAAGCCATTTCCTGTGAATAAATCAGTAGCAGAAGCAGATTTGTACTGCTACTGCTAAGCTGAGACATTTTAAAAACTCTACTCAAGATCTTTTCTTAAAAACACAAGTCATACATACATCGTCAGAGACTTGATTTTCTTTTTCACTAGTTTTACAAGATTGGAAAAAGATTTCCTCTTACAATTAATATTGGAAATACTTTAAAATTTGGGTGAAACACATTGTTCTTAATCAAAATTCAGATAGCAAAATTTTGCTATACTGTGCAGTTACTTTTGTTTGCCTGAATGATAAAACTTCTTTGGCTTGAGGAAGGCAATTCAATTCAGTAATTACAGGAAATGACTAGTGAATCAAGAGAAGATGAAGGTTCTTCACCATCTGGAGGTGGACCCTCCCATGCTTTAAGCTGCTTCTTGGGTGGATTTGGAATCAGCACTGTCCAAAGTTAGATCCATCTGTTACTTTATCATTTTTCAGTCCATTTCTCTTGGTGAATTCGGAACACTGAATTGGCATCATGTCTCCCTCTGCGGTGTTTCTGGCAATGGAGTGCACCAAAACAAAATTCAAGACCTGCATCACTTTAAGAATGTGATTGCCTAAAAACAAGAGACAGCTGCTTGAAACTAGCAAAGTGGTTGGAATGCTAGAAAAAGAACTGCTGAGAGTAGACAGCTTTTTGACTGTTTCCCCTTTCTGGAGCCCAGACATAATCTGCTCTGGGCTTTCAGAAGTATCTCCTTATTCGGTGGAAGTGCAAGCCTCAGAGCACAACTCCAAACATGCATTAAAAAAAACATGTGGGCAGGACTTTGGCATTTTTAAAAATATGGCCAGAGGCACAGCTAGTGATGCCCATCTTTTTTACTATAGTTTATTGCTTAGAACATTTTTATAGGAAGAACAAGGCTTTGGTCAGTGATTTGCTCTGCTTAAAGGCTTTCATGCCAATTACTTTCACTACCTGTAATAAATTTCTATCCAGAGACTAAAGAAAAGTAAAGCAGAATATTTTTAATTTCATTTATTGAAAGTGTGCAGGAAAAATTTCAAGAATCATTGAGTCAGAAAGAAAATCTATGATGAATTAGGAATATTTTGTAGTTTACTACTTGTGTTTCTCTAAGAGCAAAAATTCATGGTCTCTAAGATCTGTTCTGAGTACCACTCGTGTTTCACATGGAAGAATTATTTGGCAAAATACAACAGCAGTCTCAGGTAGTTAGGGTGGTCCTGAATAGAAGGCAACATGTAAGTCTACTGACCTTTGAGGTATAATGTGGAGAGAGAGTACAAGCAGGAGCTCCTCTGCAGGTCCCCTCTCTGAGCAGAATGCAACTTTGCTACCACATTTGTAGAGACCCCTGTGCTCCAGGAGAGTTTCATGAATGCTTTGAAAACACCAACCAGACTGGTGACCTCACATATTTTAGCAGAAGTGTATGTCTTCTGGATCCTGAAATTGATTCAGGCATCAAATTATCCAGTTCATTGTGACTTGGGAAATTCTCATCACCTTTAGAAGAATGCAGAGGATTCTAAGGGAAAGCATGAAGAGTGGAGTGTGCCTGGGTTTGAGAGTCAGATTTAAATACATAATCACCATCTAAATCCTAGGTCCATGCTAGGGACCTGAGTTGTCTGTTGCATCTGACCCACAAAACCGTTTTTACTTGCTGCTTTGCTTTCTTTTTTCTTCAGTCTGTTCTGCTATATGTCTGTTTCTTCCATTTGTGATGGATTACTGCAAGAACTTAGGAAAATCCTCAGATCTGCACACATGTGCACACATGTTAAGTCATTGTGTGTTCCTGCAGAACTTTACATTGGATTGTATGGATTTGACTTCAGTTCAAATTTATTAGATAGAATACATGTGCTGTAGCTTAAACTGCTTTATCAACATATCATGAGTGTACTGCTGGACAGTGCTTTCACTCTTAGTGTTTTTGAGATGGCTTCATTTGTCGCAATACTACAGGAATGTGGGGCTTTTAGAGGGGGAACTCCCAGCAGGTTGGAGCCATATGAAGTCATTACCAGACATCTAATCAAATTAATGTTTATAATTCTCTGAAAGTTTTCTTGTGTGACTCCAGGTGCTCAAAACCTGATAACGTGTTGCTGCTTACCTGGTAATCCTTTCTAGGCTTTTAGCTCTAAACTCCGCAGTGCTGCCTTTGGTGTCTTCTTTAAAGGGCACAATATAACCTCATTTTGCAAAGTGTCTCAATTGTGGCACAGAACAAAGATGCAACAGGTAGGCTGTATGCAAGGACAATCTGTATTAATCACTATATAATTCAAAATTTCTTAACGAAACTCTTAGACTGCCATTCCTTTATTCAAAGTTTGGCAATAAAAATTAAACTTGCAAATATCAGCCTTTTTGCAGAAAATTGTCTTTGCCCTCGGTTAAGCATGATTCTTATTGTTCTTAATTACTCTCAAGACATTGTTATGTGAAATTTTCAGCAGGATTAAAGATTTCATATCTGGCAACTGTTCAGCAACAGAAAGGACTTTAAACATTTATGAATTACTAAAACTTTTATCACCCTCCCCCGCTCCCCCAGTATTTTCAAACCAGCTCTAAGAGTTATACAGACATGAACCTTGGAAGAAACTTTTAGCCAGTGCAGAGTATGGCAGAAGGTTAGGTTGTTTGGTTGTGTCAGTAGAACACTGCTTACTCAGTAGAGTCCAAAACAGGGAATGCTTTTTCAATGGAAGTACAGCTCCCTGTGCTCTATGTTCCCACCAGTCCCATGGTGAGCATTTGTAAATCAGTGATTTCCTGAAGTGGGAGAGAAATGAGAATCCTTTGTTGTGAAAAAGCATGCCATAACCTATGGGAAAATTAAAACTTCCTAGTTTGTTTTATTCTTTCTGACCACGTTTTCTGTTCCTGTCTAGAACTGTGAGTGCAAATACATTAAAAAAAAGCCCCAAACAAACAAACAAACAAACAAAAGATTCTAGGAGTAAAATACTGGATTGTTGAAGGCAGAAGGAAGGAGAGATGTGATGAGATCAGATCAGATATGAGATAATGCTCCAAGTGGAGGTAGTGGTGTTACCTCATTTATGTGTACGTGTAGAGAGGGGATAAGGGAAAAAGACCAAAGCAGAGAGAGAAACAAGAATATCAAGAAGGTAAAAAGCATAAGATAAGTGATATTTTTAGTATTCTTATAAGAGTTTTCTCCCAGATCATCAGTTTGCAGCATAAGCAAAATCTTAGTAATATCAGCAAGCTGTACCCACACCCAGCTCTTCCACCTCTGGAGACTGGGATTGAATAGAAGGATTTCCTGGAATGAAATGTGGAGAAATGTTGACCAAAACATTAATAAATGAGTGCCATGTAGTTATCAAACATACATCAGTTGTCAAAGTCATCATGCACCCTGTAAACTAATTAAAATGGTTGGTGTACATTTTCATTCTTTTTATGGTAAGAGAGGAGACAGTAATACAATAAAAGGAAGATGTGCCGGAGTAAGGTCTAGAGTTCAAGTAAAATACTTGAGTGTAGTCTGTTAGCCTCAGCTTATCTGCAGTAGTCCTGAAGATATTTCTAAATCAACAAATCTGCCCTCAATGAGATTAAAAAAAGAGAGATAAATGGGGGGGATGTCTAGCATGGAGCGGAGATATGGGAGATCTGATTTTTGTTGGTCCTCTCTCTCTCCTGTTAGCTTATGGTGGACAATAATGATGGAGAAGTAAAAAGGTTTTCTCACATTCCCACTTTCCCTGCTTGTGTTCTCATCACATCTACTTGGCACCTTCTCTACATTTCATGCTGATATGAGCCACATCCATGCTGCTGTTACAGTGGGCAGCAAGCACGTGCTGCCCTGACCCTGCCCAGCCTCAGGGATGGGTGCAGCCCCACAAGCAGCCTCACTTCGGGCTGACCAGGGGCTCTGTTTGCCTCCCACAACAGGGGCCTCGTAGGATGGACCCTACAGCAGCGTGGTGTCCCTGTGACATCCAGAGAGGCACTGGGGCACAGCATGGCACGGCCCCATCCACACCTAAAACTGTGAGCCAAGGTCCTCATGAAGGCTTGGCATAAACCTGATTTCCCTGCTTTGGATGTGATCCCTCAAATAACACCAAGTTTTCTCAGCTGTTCATGCTAAAAAAACGTGTGAGGCAGACCTGTAAATGATCATGGACCCAGACCTTTACTTGTGGTGCAGAGTAGATGCAGCCATATGGACTAGCAGAACAGGGGTAATTACATAGTATGGCTTTCTATCTACTAAATAATAATATACTGCATAAAAATATTTCTTTCTGTACACACATTTCTAATCTTTTCTTTAAAGGGAATAATGCAATGAATTCTGTTTTCTACATTGTAATATTGCTTTTTAGATATTTATTTAAAAATAATTTTAAACTTCTAACTTTCCAGGAAAGAGTTACTTCGTTATTACAGAGTTACTAGCTGTTACTGCACATCTTGGCCTGTTTCCACAAAAATAGGAAAATAACTTCACCAGATGCTGAGGAGTCTTTTGCACAGTAGGAGCAAGTCTATCTGAAATAGTGGAACAACATGAAGAAGGATGCCATCAAAAAGTGTTTCCTTAGGAAAACACTGAGACTCTTCCATAGGGTTCAAAATGTAAATGCACATTTTTCCACTTCAGTGCTCTGAAAGGAATCCTCTGTTCAAACAAGGTGATGGTAACGTTTAAAGGTACAGCTACCAAGTAGTTAAATACGAACTAAATTATTTTGGCTAGTGCTGACTGTGAGTGGAAGGTTACACCTTCCTTCTCTGCTTTCTTCCCTTTACATCCTCAATTTTTGAGAGCAAAATTATCTTCCTGTAACTTCTTTCTGAAGAGGTCGAATGGCAACAAGAGCACCACTGTTGATACTGAAAGATTTTCAAAATATGTACAAAGGAATATTACATTCAGAGGATTAAATCTTCAGTTGTTAATCAGTGGTATTTTATAACCCCATTTAAATCAATGGATATAATCGTTACATAATATGACAGAATTTGACACACATTTTGTGAAATTACTACTTTATTCTGGCCATTTAAATTCTGATAATAAATTTAAATTAAAAGTGGTACATGGCATCTTTTAAATATTGTCTCTGCAAAGGAGATTTTTGTTTTTAATCTCCTCCTACCACCATTTTGTTCCCACATTACCTGCCCTCATACCAAAATTCAATCTGGATTTTAATCCTTATGTAAAAAAAAAAAATCAAAAAAATCATACTAGTCTGTAAGATGATGTTTAAATTATCAAAAACTGATCCACAGAATACCACAGAATTTTGTGACAGTCTGAATGGAACCAGGTAAGTGAATGTCAAAATTGTATTTTGTAAGATTGAAGGACTGCTAACAGAAGTAGTAATAGTGAGCAGAGCACTGTAGGTTTCCTAGGAAAAAAGAGGAACAGAAAGACAGTCACGCTGGATTTACATTGCATGTGTTCGTGACTTCTCTAGGTTACCTGAATCTCTTCCAAAGCTGCCAGTCTCTAGGCAGAGTGACATTACTATTCCAAGACTGTCCTAAGCATATGTGTGAGTGGTATGCTAGTATGTCAAGCCTGGCTTCTTGAGATAATTGGAGTCAGCTTGGAAAAAAAAACTGTCAGTGGAAAAGGAAGTTATTCTAAAACACATATTAAGTGCCACTGCTATTTAATACACACATAATTAGAAATACTATAAATAGATACTTTAGTCTTCTGGTTGCTTCAGCTGTAGCAGAAACATTACAGTGAATGATTGTGTAAGCCCCTTCTTGCCCAGCCATATGATGAAGGAAAAGGTTGGACATGACCTATTCATTAGCATGCTGACATTTGTACCATGAGGTTAGAGTAATGTGAGCTAAATGATAACTTATGTAATGAACTCCTGAAAACCTTTTTAGAAGCGATTCCAAGAGGTTGGCTTATTTGTTATGGAGAGTCTGAGGCTGGGTCCATTGGGGAATTTGGGCAGAGATTCTGAATATGTCCCCCCAATCCTCTTGCAGAAAAGGACCTCAGGAAGAGTGTTGGAAGATGAGAGTAGGATATCTTTGGAAGATTAATTACTGAATGTGGGAAAAGACTCTTGAAGAGTATCAGTTCTTTCCTCCTCTGAAAAGTATTTCCCATGACCACCAAGATTAATCGTAAGCTGTAGTTCCTCTATGTTCCATCAACTGAAGTCTTGGAGATTTAGTTGTAGGCTGCATTATTAGAAAATAAATTACTTTGATTGTTTGACAGATTTCTAGTAAAAATAGAATAAAAAGTATAATCAACAAAATTTTGGAGATAGCATGAAAGAGAACCTCCTTCTGTTTCACTGTAAAAGTTTTGTGGGAGTTTTCTTTTTCAATCTTCTATTAACCTATTTTCCTTTCAATTATTTAATCCATGGTTTATACTGTACATAACAGAATATTCCTAATTACTTTAGCTGTCTCAGTGTAGTCACATGCAGAGTCATAAATATATTAACATTTTCAAACTTGTTTGTTAAAAACTAATTGTTAAATCAAATTGTTCACCATGTAGTTGTTAAAATATGCTACATTGTTTCCTTTCTTCTAATGATCAGTAGTTAAATATAGCAGAGTTACAACATCAAATATCTGAATAATAAACTGAGATCTAAATTAATAAGCTAAATTGTACAAAAACATGGAAACATCTGTCTCCTATTGTATAAAGCATACTTGCTTTGAAAAAAAAGAGATATCAAATCCTAAAATTGTAGTTTGGGATACAGTGTGTAGTTTTTTCACAGTATGGATCAGTTAATAAAAACAATGTGCATATTTTTCTGAGTCAGACTGTTTTTTGCTATCAATTAAATCTGATTTTTAAAGTAATTTTAAATCTGAAAATACTGATCCTGTAATTATACTTAGGGCTTATTTATGTTTGAATTACAGGATTTCCTGCAAGGATGAAAACAGTATTCTTGAAAAACATTTTTGGTTTTGAGCAACAGGTCCAAACTTTTCCAGCACCTATAGGTCTCAGGTTAAATAATACCACACGTGGAAAAGAGTATGAAATTATTCAAGGGATGTATTAGTAGGGAAAGAAGGTAAAGAAAATCAACAATGAACATGTACCAGGTCCAGTTTTTTCCCCTTCTCATTCCCTAACTGATAAAAAACCCTGTTCTTCTAAATTCTTTAAAATCCTACTATTCTTGTCCTTGAAAATCATCTTTTTCATGAGCTTTTCTGAAAATTTCACAAACTTCTGAGTACTGAATAGTCAAATTGATGTCTTAAGGCAAGATTAAATTTTAACTTTACAATAGCATTTATTTTATGCTCTTTATAATAGGATTTAAACTCTAATTAGCATGGATTAGAAATGGGTGTAGAGCAAAGTAATGTCTCTGTAATGGTAAGTCATACAAATTCTAGGGCAAAGACTAGTCATTGATCTCACACCTCCAAAACGTGGGTTTCTAACCACCCAGGTAAATGTCACACCTTGGTAAAATGTTGGTTTCAAAAGGACTCTCATGTATTCTGAAGGCTGAAGTCAATCACATGAAAAAATCCACCAGTTGCGTGTCACTGAAGTAATTTCCAAAAGGAAAACCACTTTAAATTAACAGACTCTGAATTTGAACTTAAAGGTAGAGAAGTCCTGAGGAGAACAGCTCTGTTTAAATTGTTACATATTTTCTTTACACATAATGAACATGTAATTGTTCAAGAAATGAAGCTTTGTGGAAAGTTTGAAAGGTTAATAACCGAGTCTCAGCATTTCAAAAGAAGACAGAGAAAGAAAAAAGAACAGAATCTTAATCTCTGAAACAATAAACCTTTGTGTTACCCAGGAAGTCTCAGTGCCTTCTTGCTAATTGCTTTTAACATCTACACCTATGCTAATGTAAAACCAAGCTGAACATAACCTCTTTCCTCAAAGTACTTGAAGTTATACATTATAAAATAACTTTTTATGTGGAAAGAATTAAGAAGCACAGGGGAGTTTAGATGCAGGGTTTCTCCTAAACACTCATCAGAGTAACATTTAAGCAGCAAAATAGTATTTTAACGAGTTGTCTCTCTGGAAATGTATAAATACGTTTGGCCTTGCTTTTTTAGCTTGTTATTTTCTTTAAATGGTTTTGCAAATAAATGTTTTGTTGGTATTTAGTAAGCTCGCCTTTCTGTAGTGAATAGTCTTTGTTAGGAATAATACCATGTCAGAGCTTGTTAATACAGACTGAGTTTTAATCCAGAATTTCATTTTTAGGATCTCTAACAAAAGAGATCACATCTGTGTTACATCATCCTATACAGAGACAACTGGGCTTTGTACATCAGGAGTGAAAAAGAAAATACCTTGTTATTTAAATATTTACATTAGCTGCAGTTCACAGTAGCATCTCTTAACACTATGAGAGTGTGAAGGAAGGAAGATCTGATATGTATTAACTATAGAACCCATATCTCACTCTTCCCTATATTATATCAATGTCCATAAATGTGATAAAAGTCAGTGTCACAAGGGCATCATGTTGGTTGGTACTCAGAGATGAAATGGACTTTATTATCTACACTACTTAGTAGGTTTTGCACGTAAGTCATCTTGGACTTCCTCTGTTTTTCAAGTAACCCAGCTGCATGTAGTAATCAATAATTTAATTAATAGTTTTTATTGTTGTTTTTTTAGTCACTTCATATGGAAGACGTTTCTGTCCATTGTTTTAGGCATAGGCTTTTCCCCATCTTGCCATGATCCTCCCTTTTATTGGAACAAGATTTATATTTCATCTGAAGATGAAGCAGAACTGTTATTGATGTGTGATGTATGATGTGCAATGGTTGGCTTGCAGAAAATGTATTTTGTTTTATTAATGGCAGCTGGATTCAAGGACAGCATATGACTTCATCCCCTCCACAGTATAAAACAGTTTACCATAATTTAAGGATAGGTTCACTTAACAATTTTGCTTTCAGTTTGAAGGCAAAGTTTTCTCAGCCCTTTTGGCATTAACTTCTAGCATTTTTGATGCACTCATATTTGTTCTGCCCAAAAAAGTTTAAACAGTGCAGCTTCTCTCAGCTTCAGAGAGCATCCTTTCCCCTAGTAGAAGTTAGTAATTATGATAAATGTATGTACTTACATGCACTCTCATTTAACAGAAAGACTTTCTAAATTCACTGTCTTCACATAAGCAATTTACTTATCACTGTCATCTTCAGGTTTATCTAACTAAGGTTTAATCTATTCAGTTGTGGGAATAGCTGCAGAACTTATTTCTGAATTTGTAGTGTGGGATTCAGAGAGTCTTTTGCTAATAAAGAGCATTTTGCTTTGCAAATTAAGGGCACATAATCTTGGGGACATAGGCTTCAAATAGATCATTCTAAGGATGAGTGTGACTTTGACTTTTGTTAGCAGATGAATTTCATCCATGCTGATTATTAAGAATAGCAGTAAGACAGTTTAATTCTGAGCACTTGTCACATTTAGGAGTGTATCTCTCCAGCACAGTGGTGCACAGCACAGAGATACTTCTACTTTCTCATGAATGCCCAGGTTCTGGACACAGTTTACCACTACCATATTGTTTCAGGACCTTAGCTCTGCCTGATTCTAGATTATGTGGATGATGTAGATTAGGTTTACACTGATGTTGAAAGGGCGCTGTCACATGGTAGACATACACTTTTAATCCTTTTGCAATTGCTATGTCACTGAGCAAACTTTATGTAACACACAGATTCTACTGTCTTATCCCTTTTAACCTGGAAGGCATCTGACATGTCTCTGGAGGTTGCCTGGGATGTTGACCGAAACTCCCTGCACTGAACAATTTTATTTAAACACTGAACTGCACTGCTGTGGTTACTGGCTGATGGGATGATAGCAAATACTGCTTTAAATAATAGTTTAAATTGAAAAAATGGTAAGAGTGCCTGGTCTTATATGAGAAACCTTAAGCCTTAACACTGATAATCAGCCCTCATAATTAGTTACCTGATGCACTACAGCAATAGTTTTTAAGGTACATAATATTTCCTTTCAAAATATAGATTCAATTTATATTCCGTGTGGTTGTCACTTCTACAGTTTATGCTATTGATATTTTTTATACTTTTGATAGAGAAATATGCATCATCTGAAAGAAGCCATGAAGGTCAGCAAAATAATTAATCTGGTAGTATCAGTACTACTGATGACAGTTGTTTTATATCACAGTGTATTGACCACCAAATGCCCTCCCTGCTGGAGGAAAAATTGCTGAGTATTATGTGATATCATCCCTGTGAGGCAGCAGGAAAAAAGGCAGAGTTAATGGAAACATGCACGTGGCCAGTGGATGGTTACAAATCCTAACAGGTGCTGGGCTGTTACCAGTGGAATAATCTGGCCAGCAGCTGATGTCCTCCGATTTTAAGGTCACTCAGTGCTATTGGCTTTTCAGCCAAGTCCTCTTGGTACGGTGTATCTCAGGGAAGTTGATTGAAAAGTTTTATAGGCTAACAAGGGCCTGAAGAGGATTATCATTTACAGGTGACTAAGGGCAATATGGTCGATCCAACCGCATCTCAGTGTCTGAATTAGTTAGAGATCTTTTCAACAGCTGTTTGCATTTTTGGTCTGTGAATGCTTTCTTTCTTATATTCTGGAAAGAAAAAAATATATATGTTTGTGGGACATAATTATGCTGATGTGAAAATTTCTTCTTTGGAATTTGCTTTTCCTTGTATGCTGGGATCTGCTTGTTTTTCTTAGAACTAGAAAGAAAATATAAAAGCCTAAAACACAGTGAAGCATCTTGCCTTATCCATTGCTGCTCTGTGTCAGCTTCCTCTTCTGATCTGCAGACAAGTTGTGGAAATACTTTAATCTACAGAATAATTACAGTGATTTTTAATATTGCATATGATTGCAGAAGAAACAAAAATATCAGTAGGTTCTTAGCATACAGTAATTGATTTTCACAGTCATCCAGAGATATAAGTACTGTTTTGATGTATGCTTTATTTCTATATCTATTTTTCCAACAAACCAATAGCTACTAGACCAGCCTGGATAATTTTTAGAGTGCTTTTTGAGGTATTTGTTTGATAGTTCAGTTTGTATCCAAAAAAGAGACAACCCATAACATCATTCATTGAAACAAAGTGACTAAAATATTTTCCTCTTTGGCCCACAAAATGAAAATTCTTTCAACTTAAATGATACATCATTAGGGCATATTATGTTCAGAATAATTTTTTCTTGTGAATCTTTGGTATATGCTTTGCCACATAGTCTAGAAAACTCTGGAGGGAATGATAATAACTGTTATTCTTTTTCAAGGTCTTATTCTATATCCGAGTCTCTGTGGGGACATTGTATCAAATAGCTGCTGCTATTGAGACAGGAGGCCAAAATCACATCCTCCTTTCTTCCATGGGCAACTGACACAGGGGTACCAATTCTACGTCACACCTCTGAAAACTAACACCAGCATAATATACACTTTTGAATGAGGACACTCGCTGCTAGTTATGCAAAAACTACTACAACTGCTTCTGTTTTTGAGCTTTCTTCTGGGATAATGCAGGAGACCTTTTTTTACTTTTTGGACTTGATAATCTTGGAGATATTTTCCAACCTTAATGATTATAATACTGTCTTTTTAAGGTGCCACATTTATAGTTTTATACTGAGGTATAAATTATTAGATCAAGAAAGACAAGAACAAAACCATAAAATGTGTGAATTGTTTTTAAAAAGTTACACTTTTTTTTTTATGTGAATTTTTTTAGGCTCTTTGTTCTGATACTTGATGGTAACTGGAGGTGTATGTTTTTGTGTCATGTTTTTTTAAGCATCCCCCTTAGCCTTTCTCACTTTTCTAACTAACTCATTAATCTTACTGGATGTTTCAAACTTAAGCAATTCATTATGAGAGGATGCAGTGAAAACTGTCCATCCACTCTATTGCAAATCATTAGGATTAGGACAATTAGGATTGCCTTTAATATATTGAGGCAGTAATTTTTGTCAAAATCTTTTATAAAGCTGTATGTAATGACTGAATTACTAGTTTTAGATTTCTTTGTGGCTCTAGTATCATTCATACCTACCACTTCCATTTCATAAGCACTGACTTCAAAAAGGCTACATCTGTCAGTTAAGCAAGAGTCTGAAGTTGTTTATCTTCTTTAGCTTGCTGTCTTGCATAATCTTGATTTTGTGAGATGTGTTTATCTATATTATATCCATATCTTAGTTATAAGGACCACAAAGCTGTGGTGAAAGAAAGGTGAATTCATATTTTATCACTGTTATGGGATATACTTAATCCATGTTTCCCCCACCTTTAGAGGCCCACCCCCTCCTTTTCAAATTACAGGAAGCTTTCCAACTCTTCAAATTTTTAATTCATCCATCTAAGGCAGCTGTTTCAATCAAAACACAGTTCTCTAACTTGTGTTTGTGTTTTGAGGGGCTCATAGGGAATACTTGACCTTGAAGGGTGTGTGAAGGAGTGAAGGGCCAGGATTTCTAAATAACTTCTCTATATATCGCATTTGTTTCAAAATGGAAAATTTCCATGCCTTAGGAGTCCCCTAGCCTTTCATGATTCTTTACAGTTTGCAACCCCATTAATGTGATAGTTCTTTAAACTATAAGTCTCTCTCTATTTAGTAGGCTTCCATTAAGCTTACTTCCTTGTATGTTTGCTGCTGATATACCCTTTTCCCCTTTTTCTTAGGGCATTTTTTAGTACAGCATCTCATGATTGTTTCCCTGGAGCATTTATTATCTAGAAGCGAAAGCAGGTAAATTAATTTAAACAACAATTCTGCTTGATGCTACTCCTCTTTATAGAGAGACTCCCACACAGAGTATTGCTTGTTTCCAAATTGATTTCAGACCTATTTCTGGGAATTTCTCTTTGAGAGAATAAACAAATCTGCTTCTTTCTTTCTCTATCACCATCTGAAGGGAAATCCTGTGTGTGCCAGTAGTGTGAAGCAGTGTTGTAACACATTAGTGAGTGCCAGGAAGAGCTAGAGGTAGCACAAGAAACGTGGAAGACAAACCTGCCTCTCTGGAGCAGAAAACTCTGATGTTCTTTGCAAGGCCAGCTGGACACCATCTGATCAATTATAGGAGATGAAATCCCATAACTGCACGGGCCTCTGAGACTCAGAGAATAGCTGGGGATTTTGGGGTGTTTTAGGAGTGGACTCACTTTCACTGAATCCTGATTGTTCTGATCAGGCATTGCAGTCTTTGCCAACACCACGTATCTCACTCTCAACATGCTGCTGATTACCAGTCATAGCTCAGTGGCTTAGTAGTTCAGTATTGCCAAGTCCATCTGAATGGCCATCTCTCCCCCACTTTGTTACATGCTTTTCCTTATTCAATATCCAGGATGTGTGCATCACATTCCAGGGTCATGTCACACCATGCATCCCCACTTGGATAGCTAAAATTGTGATGGGCACCATTTTATCAGATATCATTGTAGGATACTGTAAGGCCCCATGTCAGTCAATGCCATCTAAACATGAAAAAAGGCAAGCTCCTCTTTTTGGGAACTAGCTCAAATTCAGTATTTATCACTAGGAGTTATAAAGCCTAATGACAGGTGTTTGGTTTATGCTCAGGAAATGTCTGGTTGTGTCTGGCTTGACACAACCAATATCTGGGCAGTCATCAGCTTGGCTGCCAGAATAGGCTTTGACCTTTGTCTGTCTTCTTTGCTCTGAGTTATTACCACTGCCAATTGAGTAAGGTGTACTTATAAGGCAGAATGTATACACAATAGTTATTTTTCAGAAACATTTGAAAATACTCTCACTAGGTGATGTTTCATCATAAACACTGTTTAGTTATGATTGCATCTCTTTGCAGGAATGGATCAATTCTGACTCCTTTTTCATTAAAAAGGATTGAGTCAAAGACAGATGAAATTATTTCTCACTTGAATAACCAATTTATTTATGTTCAATAGTGACATGCTCTGTGGCAAGATAACAAATAGAAAATCATCTGTCTTGTCTCAGATTCCATCAGCTGAAATTAGATAATATCTGTGTTTATTGAACTATTTAATTGTTTCTGCTATAACGTGGACTGTAGCAGTATTTTATACTTTGGCTAGTATTCATAAATGTAGACAGTGCTCTGAATTGAAATTGTAATTGAGTTGTGGATTGGTTGAGAAGTCCATCCCTAGTTTGCAGAAAGATTTGTAAAAAAATTTTAGGAAATTTTCACTCTTCTTGTAGTAAGATGTATATCTGCATATATATAACAGTTTTTCATCTACTGGAACATCTCGGTTATAATTTGGGGACATTTTATCACTCCTTGTATTCTGACTACAGGCTTCTACAGCAGAGATAATCTTGTTTGCAATGCTCTGGGTGGTCAGTCTTTCTGCTTCTGGCTTCTTTATCTCACCTTTGTAATCCCAGCATTCTTGTGAGACCTGTGCAATACCTTTACTATTTTCTGACCACTTCAACAGGGACTATGAAGATGTTAATTTCGTTCAGAGTATAGTTGCTTTGCAGTTCTTCTCAGTTCTTTTTTAATTTGGGTTGGTAAGTAACTCAGCTGATGCTTCAAAATTAGTTGAGAATCCTATTAATCTGCCATAGTCTCATACTTAAAGACTGGCTTTTCCTAAAATGCAGCTGTACACACTAGTGATTTGCTTAAACTGTGTTTGTGTAGTTTTGGTATTAAGATCAGAGTGCTTCAGAGTTTGTGTGTGGCTCTCAGTAATCTCAGTGGTCATGAATGACTAATGATCTTTTTCCTTGACCATAATGCTTAAGCATTTAACATATGCAAACACCATTGCATATTAGTTTTTTTTATATCTGAAAGGCTCTGGGAGTTTAAAAATTCTGATAATGTGCGTACCAACTGGTACCTGTAGATCTGTATGTACACTGAAATGTCTTTGAATTTTGCTTGCTGCTTTCTCTGAGGGGATTGCAAGTTTCAAAACACAGATTACTTTGTTTCTGAAAGTTAAGATTCATTTCCTTGCCTCTTAATGGCACAAATGAGATCTTTGTGCTCATATACCAGAAATTGAAAGATATACCTGAAAATGCGTTCAGAATGTGTCTTATTGTCAGAAAAAAGTAGCCACGCTATTTGACTCTAACATCACTAAATTAGCAGTCACAAATAATAACAGCAATAGTGCTATTCTTCTACTGCAGATTTCTGGAATCCTTTTTTGTCTTCTGAAATGAGATGAGGGATGATTATCTCATCCACTTCTATTTTCCATGATATTGGAAAATATTATGTTTACCATATTTGTAATATTTGCCACTTGTAGGCATGTAATAGACATATCTCTTTAGTGCTTTAGCTCACACTATTTGGGCTTTGCTTGTTTCACTGGATGACGAGTAATCTTGGAGGTTTGTTGCTCTAGACAGGAAGCTTTATTTTTGTGTGCTTATCTACTAAAATTATATTCATTTACTCCTATTGCATTCATTGTATTCATTGCTTCTACTCCTATTACATATATGTATTCCAGAATTCATTACTGAGAAAATAGTATTGAAGGCAGATGATGTTTTGGGTCAGTCAATTTATTCAGTTTGACATACAGGATATCTGAGGACTGAGTTCTTCAAAAACTCCTTGGCAAATTTTAGCTATTTTGCTGCAACTATGTCAGGCTGAATTGTTCTCCTGCATAATTTCTGGATTGTTTGCATAATCTATTACAGTATTCATTTTTTTTTTTTGGTGGAGATATCGCCATTACTATACATAGATACATCATCCTGTTAGAATGTCCTCTTTTGGGGAGATTTATGCCACAATACTGTAACTATCAGGACATTGAAGGGAAGTTGCTTTTTTTGAACCTTACCCAGGTTGATTTTGAACCGTGTTTGCTTTTAAATATTGTAGATGAAACCAGCATAAATATAGACATATTTAAGTATGAAATGCTTTATGTAAAACTGATAATGTGCATTTCTATGTCACGTCATACCAAAGCAATTCAAAAACATTATTGATAGAGGTAATTATTTTTTGTTACCAAAATATAGATAAGTGCTATTAGAGTATTCCAGACGTGTAGCTGCCAGCTTACCAAAAAGTTACTGCAGCTTCTGATTCTAGCTAGCCTTTTAGCTGATAGTTTAAACATGAACTTGTGGAGTATATACTGGTACATCATGAATTAAGCTTGTTTCAAATGGGTGAAATAGAATAACCGAGGGACAATGTTCAGAAATGTTTTGGTATCTAAAATCACAAAATATCTATTCAGTAGTAATTTTGGTATTTCATTATTTGCCATAGTGTATTACAAGAGAAAAAATGCTACCACAAATACAAAACTACTCCTCTGAGAATACTGAGAATTTCTATATGGCAGCATTTAATACCAGTTATAAGGATTTTTTCTGTTTGGAATGTCAGTGGAGTTCATATGCATATATAGACTTTCTGTAGGAACAAACAATACTTATTTTGGGTCTGAGTTTAGCAAACCTTACCCTGGATAACACCTACGGATATGCTGTCTTGAAGAGGAAAACATTTTAACAGGTGGTTTAGTGGTTTATTTATTTAAAAAAAGTTTTGGGGAGAATCAGTCTTCAAAAGCCTTGCATGTTCTCACAGGCAAGAAGTGGTTAAACTGGTTAGAGAAAACAAACACAAAAAAGAACTACAAAATTCTTTCCCAGGCTCAAAAGCTTTTTAACTTTTGCAAAGACAGCAAGGAAAGTATTTTTACCTGTTTCCAATGCAGGAACGGAAGGGTTTACACCTGTGTAGCTGGGCAACTCTGTTAACATTTTGCATTACTATGCAAAAAGCATTTGTTTACTTTTCTGATGTTGAGCTGCACTCTTTTGTATTTGGATTTTTTTTCTTTCCTAGGGTGATAGGGTTGAAGCAACAGGATGAGAGATCTCAAGGCTGCTGCGAAATATTGTAGTCTGACAAAACTATATGGCTTCCTTTATCAAGACAGCTGTGTTTTTATATAAATAATCTTAATTTGGCCTGCTCAAGGATTACTCCTTGCACCCAAGTGCACTGCCTTGAAAGGTCACCTTGATTTCCCCAAGGATTTTACTTCAAGGCATTCAGGATGCCAGCCCAGAAAGCCTCACAGACTGAGGTGTGTTATTTCCTATGTAAAAGAATGGTCCTGGAATGAAAAAGACACCTTCCAAAATAGCAAAGAAAGTTATTCACCTCTCACAGAATCACTTTGAAAAACAGACTGCTGAATGGGCTGCTGCATTTTGACAGGCATACCTGGTATGGATTGCAGGGAATAGTTAAACTTTCTTAAATAAGGCTCCCATTAAATAGATTTTTATCTCTGTTAACTAGCTTCCCATTGATGTCATTAGTATTGTTCATAGAAGCAAGATAAGGCTGGGACAATGAGTAACTCACAGTAGTTATATATGCAACACTGCAATTTGCAGCAATTAAAGAAATTGGTCTTTTATTTTAATAACCATTTATTATAGATAATTTGGTCAACGCTCAGAAAAAACTCATTCTTGGAAATGTCAAAGATGAGCTCAAAGATACTGCCCTGTTTATTAAAAATCAATTGCATGAAAATCATTATTTTATACTTTCATATCAAGCTGCATATTTATCACGTAATACTAAAAGGGGATATTTATGAGAGAAATAGATCTATTGCTATCTATGGAAATATTACATGATTTTCTTTCTACTTCTGTGCTGAGCAATACCTATAGATGACCTTTCATATCATGAACATTTTGAAGATGTTCTCTTAGCTCTAAATCATTGAGAAAAATTAATTAAATATGCTCCTGTGTCCTGTAACTACAGACTTCCATATCCTGTCAGTTGGCTATGTAAGATGCCCACAAATCATATGCTTTAGTGGCAGAATTCACAGCTGATCATGAGATCAGTAGTATTGAGGCTTTTATCTGATTTTGAATCTGAGGCTGAGCTTTAACTTCACAGTGAAGAGCGCCAAAACACATGAAAGTTGGACATGTTTTTAATTTAGTAACCTTATGCAGGATAGAGAGGCTCACAGTAACCCATTCAAGCTTTCTCATTTTCAAGTTGAGATTGAATAGGGGTGCAGTGAATCAAACAAAGACAAGCCATGTCCCACTTTTGTTATTTCCAGCTGCTTGGCTTGGTTTTTGTATACTGCCCAAAATAGTATTTGGACACTAAAGCAGTAGTTTTGAAACCTTCTAGTCTGTTCTTTTTCTTTTTTATGTGCGTACCAACTGTAAAAGACAACACAAGTTTTTACATTCAGATGCATACTTATTATTTGGAACAAATTGCTAGTACACTTGATGAAAGTCCTTTTTCCAGTGTTATTGTTTCATCTTTCCTTAAATATGATGTTTGTGTGGCAAGAAGCAGAAGGCAAGATGTTTTGCAACATAACTTGTAAAGTTTTCGGTATCTTGTCACTTTTTTGTGCACAACCAAGCACAGAAAAAAATGCCCAGAAAGAACTTCGTGAAGTCATGGTTAATACACCAGGCAAAAAATGCTGAAATTAAGATGTTCACAGAAACTAATATACTATCATGTAGTATTTCCAAAATTTAATGCTAAGTCAGATATACCAGGTTAGACATAGGGGGTTGTAGAAAGCTCTTAGGCACTGATATGTTCAGTGCACAGTACCTTATGCCACCTGATGTAGCTCTGCAAACCCCCTCCTTGGGTAAGGTTTTGTTTGTCTGAATCATGCAGGGCTTGGTCTGTGACTGTTCAGAATTTTACAGTCTGCACTCAGGACCCCTGGAAGGAAGCTTTGCTGATCTTAGCTGACAAGTATTGTGTAGAATCAAATACATGATCACAAAACAGAAGATTATGCAATATGAACATACGCCTAAAAGCAGAAGTAATGTAGCATATCCACCATTATATGCTTTACTATTTTTTCTTATCAGTAAATATTCGAAAAGACAGAGTAGGGATTTGTTTCTGTAACACCCAAAACCTGCCTGAAATGAAACAAGGAAGTTGGAATTCAATTATCCTGGTGGATCCTCTCCAATTCAGAATATTCTATGATTCTATGATTTGCAGAGACCCAGAGAAGGGCTATCCAATGAGATGACACCTTACTGTAATAAGTGTTGATTTCTGAGCAAGAGGGAGTAATTTGTGTCTCAACTGAAGCTTGTGAATAAACATAAATTATTTAGTAAATATTATTAATATACATACTGGAACATGCAGAATGAACAATCCAACCTTTTCTTCTTCAAAATGGTGTCCCAAGTTTGTTAGGAGTATAATTATTGCTGCAGTATCTGTCATGAAGCCTCGCATCAATTTTTGAAATTTGCAGCTAGATGAAATGGAAAAAGTGTTCTCTTGAGTATTCAGAGGTACACCTTCATGCAAAATATAATTTTTCAGTCTGATACCCCAGGGATTTAATTCTTTAAATCAAAAGAATTACTTTATATGTAGCTAGATGCTTGTCTACAAGAAAAGAAAAAAATGAACCAGTTGCTCTCAAACTTACAAGTATTTCTATTTGTCCTACAAGAAGTCATGTTTGCATTATCTCAACTAAAGAGCTGAAATTTTCAGAGTGATCTTCAGAGAATGATTGACATAATGAATTTTCAATGAAAACACTTTATCTGCCTTAGTTGTATCTTTCAGTAGTACTTCAGCTAGAGCTATGTTCAGTGGTTCAATGAGCTCAATGTATTTCTTCAGCATCCTCTACCACACACTGTCCACTACCTCCATTGTGCCCTAAGTATTGTGTAAATTTCTGTAATTTGTTGAATGGGTGCTTTTAAAATTAGCATAAAATTCATCAATGTAAAGTAATAACGTAACATTTTGTTCCAAAAATACTGACTTTGTTATTCATACTTCATGATGCCTTCTTACTGATAAATAATCAGGAGAGACAGCAACTGCATCAGGGAAAAGGGAGGAGAGAACACTGAGGATTTTTTTTATGCACATATACAGACTAAATTAATTTTTAAGTGTAAGTTGAGTTAATTTGTAACTGAGAATGAGGAGACAAGCTAATTACATCATTCAAGAGGCTTTAGCTTTTTTTTTGATATATACATATACTTGATTGTATGGTGTTTCTAAAACAGGCAAACAAGATGCAATTCCAGAATGCTTAATTTTGCTGTGAGTTGTTGGTAACTTAGAATAAGTAACTAAAATGGAAACTTTCTAGACATACTCACCTAAATCACAAAATCATATTATTAAATGTCTTCACCAGAGAGAAGAAATAGAGATCCACTGTAAGTGTTCAGCATTTTGAACTAACTCACGGAAAATGAAATCTTCCCTATAGTGAGTGCTAAAAGGCAGTTAAGTGACCTGAAGTCTATTTTTCAATCTCCTAATTTTACATGTACTTCCATTAGAATATAATGGAATATAAGTTGTTCATAATCAACCATCGGATTGTTTTGCTGATGGAAACAGAAGGGATTATCACATAAACAAGAAAATTCTAAATCCTTTTCTATCTCCCCTGTAGAGAAAATATAACCATACCCCAACAATTTTTCTCTGTATTTTACGTCCTCCTTAGGAAGATTGAGCTATGAAACCATTTAAAGTCTTGTGTATCCCTTCCTTACCAATATTAGTCCCTGAAACACTTAAAAATAATCTTCTTCAGCTCATTAATGGCCAAATGATCTGGAAAAATTTCACTTTTTGTTAAGTATGGATAGGCTGTAAATTTGGGCGCTTGTCTTCACTTTTGAGAAAGAACTAACCTACTGCAGTGTTCCGAAGCATTTTCACTGAAAATTGGAAGAGCTTCTGATGTTCGGTTTCTGTAAAGCACATCTGCCTCACACATTAAAATGCTGACAGTAAGCGACTGGTGAAGTTTCGATCTAGGTGTGGGAAAACCTCTGCTTCTTCAGATGTGACTGAATCTTGCAGTACTAGAAATTAAGAACTTAGCTCAATGTAGAGTTTCCAAGAGTTGGCTAGTATACCTTTTAATTTAGGTACTTTTAATTTAGGTACTCTTGCAGCAGAGATATTCAAAGTGCTCTTAATGTTGTACTATCATATTAGATGTAGATAAAAATATCTTAGATAGAGTCCTTATCATTTGATGAAGAATTTGATGGAATATACTTAAATTGCTTTTTCTATGACTATGTCAAGAAAATTCTTTCATCTCGACTTGCCAGAACCTGATCTAGTCAGTATCACAGATTTTACATATGTGAACTCTTAACTCTACCTGCTGGTTTCCATCATTACCTCCCTAAGATTTCTTCTAAGTAATACTACAGGAGGCCTAATAATGGTATGCAATCAGATCTAACACTGTTCTTCAAGTGAATTATTGCTAGGTGTGAGTCCACATTACAAAAAATCATCATATTAAAGCAAGAAAAACATGGCAAAACCGAAATCATAGGAACTCTGAATTTTTATATTGCTGGTCAGTATTACAATCTTTTACCCATTCTTTGCAAATGAGTAACAGAATTAGTGTCACACACTGTTAAGACATTTCTTTGGCAACTAGCTGTATTTATGTAGTGAAAAGGGAAATTGAAATATGAATAAGAAATTAATGTCTCATTATTCTTTTCTCTAGTAGTGGACAGCTTGAAATATTTCAGGTATTTATCTGAGATTTATAAGGAGATAAACTATAATTCACATAAAATCAATAGCTACTGCTTGTCAGCACCTCAGGGCATATAATCATTGATATGTTAACCTTATTGCTATGTCACCTTAGAGAACCTGTGTAAACCGTAGTTTCTGAGTGCTTCTTTCAATTATAGACCTAAATGTCAGGTGTAACTACTTGACTCCTTAGCAGTCATGATATGATTTAATTTTTACCAGATGCCAAGGAATTAATTGACACTAATCACTGATCTGTTTTTGTTAAGGGCTGTCAGTTCTGTTGAGAATATTTTAGCAATGTGAACAGGAAAAATAGCTGTTATATGGCTAAATAGAGGCTACATTTATTTCCCAGTACTTTCATTTCAACTCTTACGTGGTCGGTAGTTGATTCAAGGTATTTTTTTTTAATTAAGGGGGAAAAATCCACTAAAGCTCATCTTTGTATTCGCATTATATTGATGAGTCTCTGCTGTTTAGTCTTCAGCAATTAAAAGGAAGGTGCATGCAAAGAGATAGAGTGGCGGTACAGCATAACTGACTTTAATGTTCTCAGAGCACCTTTCAGGCCAAAAAAATTTATCGTAAAATCAATGTTGTCACTAAGCTACATAATACAAAAGTGTAAATCAGTGGTCTGGAAATAGAGCAGAAATCATGCAGAGGCACAAAGTAATCATAGTCTTCCTAAAAAGATACATGGTGAGATCCAGTTAGCTTAAATCACATACAGTCTTGGGCTAACAGAATTGCTTCCAGTGATGCTGAAAAATATCTTCTTTCCTGACTGTAGAGAAAATGAAATGCTTCATTTAAAAGGACTGCTTCAATATACACCCAAAATATATCTATCCAGACTGGGGGAGAATGGACAGCAACTTGTTTCTCAGTCTACACAAGGCTAAGAGACCAGCTACTTAGAGGCAAACCAGATTATATATGACCTCACCAACAGTCATGAAGGCTGAAACTAAGGAAGAAGCCATCACAAAAAAAAATGTAAAGGAGACAAAACAAATGTAAAAAAAAGTTTGCAGAACCAGAAATAGAAAAATCAATCAAGTTTTAAAACAGAATTCCATCAGGATCGGTGTACAGCGCTCAGACTTCCAACCACTCTAACAGAGAACTGGACAAGGTGGATGCTCATGCAAGACTTTTCTCTCATTTGTAATATGCAGTACAGAGCCTGGGAATTTAAAAAAACCCCCCAAACTAAGAATATATAATAGCAAATAAATGCACAAATAAATAGATTATCTACCTAAACCAGGTGGACTTCTGTCCATCAATGTAGGGTAAAGAGGAGGAAATTTAGAGGTGCAAAATGTTTTCCAATTCCTAATTAATTTAATATGCACCTATTTGTGCCTTCTTTGCTATCAAGATCAGATGTCCTTTTCAACAACATAAAATTAAGCCTGTGTAAAGGAATCCCCAGATGAGACTACTTAGCCTGTGGTTTCTAGGATCTCATGAACTGGTCTAATAATTTCTTCTATCCTAAATCTAAAAGTGTCATATCTTTAGGTGTAATATATCCTATTTTGTTTGACTGATGGTTTGTTTCTTTATGCCTTTAAATCTTAATATTTAAGTATTTTTATTAGCATTATGAATATTTATTATTGTTATTTCAGTGAATACACAAATGGCAGTGGGCACAAATGAAGTACAAGAAATTCCATTTACTCCATTTACTCCTTATTTCCATAAGAAAAAACCTTTTTACTGTGAGTGTGATCAAACACTAAAAGAAGTTACCCAGAGAGACTGTTCAAACCCCGTCTGGATATGTCTCTGAGTAACCTGGTCTAGTTGTCCTTGCCTTGAGTAGGGAGCTTGTACTTTATGATCTCTAGAGATGCTTTCGGTGTTTAGTTGATACTAGTATTAATATCATGGGAAATTTGTATTTGTATTTATAGATCTGTGTAGAATTAATGGCAAGAAAAGTGGAAACTAATGAAAATGCAATTTCATGTTAGACTCCAGAAACACCCTTTATTTCAGTACTCACAATAAGTCATTCTGAATTTGAATGCTTTGCAGAACTATTAATTTATGAGGCCCAGTTTGTGTTCGTTTTTTTTGGTGGGTTTTTTTTTTGTTTGTTTGTTTTGTTTGTTTGGTTTTGTTTGTTTGTTTGTTTGTTTGTTTGTTTGTTTGTTTGTTTTTTGTTTTTTGGTTTTTTTTTGTAGGAATGTAGCAAGAAAGCAAAATCAAATTTCAGATTTAACTAGTAAGGGCTACACAATGAAAATGTGGTATGGACTTGCATCAAAAAATGCAGTAGAACAAAGGAGACAGGAAGGACGTAGTCTAGAGCAAGTGCAATCTTGGCACTGCAGGTATCTGGATATTATGAGCAAGTGATCTTTCTCAAGACAGATTCCCAGACTGATTAGTCCCGTTTCCACCATTTGTAGCCGAGGCTGACATCCCTACTCTCCAAGAAGGCTCAGTTTGGGAAGGACGGCAGGGTGCACATGCAATCCTGACTGTTCACCGGTCGGAAGTGACTGCAGCGTCTGAGCTCCTGTCAGTTCCTGTCGTGCTCTTCCACCACAGCTCTTGGCTGGCTGTTCATGGCTGTCAAAGAGTCAAACATTTCCTGCCTGGCAGCTGGACGGAAAGGAAGTCCCATCTGCTTCCTGGTGCTGGAGGTGGCATGGAGAGCCAATAAAAGCAAATGTACAAAGTGAGACAGGATTTGGTGACCTCTCAGAGCGAAGCTTTGTGTCATCCTGCTGGAAGGCAATTGTTGTTCCTGTGTATAATTAATTGCATGACTAAAACCATATCCACAGTCCCAAAACAAAAGGGATTAGGGGGTTTAAATGTTTAGATATTCCTGATCCTTTTTTCCGTTTTGTTTCGTAAATGCATCTTATGATGCATTACTGGACTTGGATCAGTCAGGGTTTTATCACTCACATATCACCTCAGGGAAATAAAAGGACTTTACTGATTGTTTAAGGTAATTTAATGCTTATGAAAAGTGCCAGACAGGTTGATAGCCTTAAAGCCTTCCTCTTTTGGAACGATTATCCTCTGAATTATATGCAATGCCTTCAGATGCTGCTTGAAACCCGTTTCCTGCATCTTAAATCTCTCTCTTTTTCTGACCAGTCTTGGAATCTATACTGGTTGGTGTAAGTCATCATAACAATGTATCTTGACTTACTTTTAAAGAGCAGCAGTAGTAGATTGATTTTTGGCAGTCTTAAGGTAGATAATTTGCTTTATTGCTCTGCATTTCTTGTTAACTTCAATTCATTCTTTTTAAAAGCTAGTGATTTGGTTTTGGGGTTTTTTGTCTGGTTTGGGGTTTTTTGTTTGGCTCGGTTTGGTTTTTTTAGTTTGTTCATTTGGGGTTTTTTTTTTTTTTTGGGTTTTGTTTTGTTTTGGTTTTTTGTTCTTTTCTTCTTTTTCTATAGACTTCTCGTGTTCTTTATTTGAAGATAATTTTTACCATTATATTTGACTTTACTGTTATTCTTTTCATCAGTACAGTCAACAAACATACAGAAAATGCTACCAATGTCAAGTTATCTTATGCTTATATTAGGGATCTCTTTTTAGCTTTTTCCAGGGAAAAAAGGAAACAGATAAGTTGGTACTATGAATAATTTTAAAACTAGAAATTTTAGTGTTTAAGGTTTTTGCTCTCTTTCTCATAAAAAACAGGTCACAGACAAAGCCATGGCAGTCAGCCTTTTAAATTCTAGACCATATAAACACTTTCATAGCCATTAATTTTCAATTACAAGCACTTTATCTGAGTGTAGCACCTTTTTTATTTGGTTACATTTTATCTGACACAGGTGTTTTGCTCTGCAGTATTTAACAATATAAGACTTAAGCAGTGGGAAAGAAATATGGATATTGATTGCAGTGTTCTGTATTTCTGCAAATACGGGCAGTAGGGTGACTTAGGAGAAAAGAAAACCTAGAAACATCTTCCAGTAGGGCATAGGTGATGATGAGCAGTATTCTAAAGGCATAAGACACCAAATAATTGCTACACCTTAGGAGGCTCTTGAAGTGGAAGACATGGTCCAATACTACTTTAACTCTTCAGTTAGCGTCATTGGTACGATGTTCTTCAAAGGACGTGTTCTCCGTGAGGTATTCGGAGAACAGGGATGTTAATAAAAGAAGAATGGCATCTATGTTCTTCTGGAGTTCCAGCAGCCACTCTATCAATAACATTTAATAATATCAAAATATTCAGTGATATCGTGTTTTTTTGGAATCAATCTTGTGAAAGATCGAAATGATAGTGCCCATCATTTGATGAAGCAAACACCAAACATGTCCAACAGCAGTTTCTGAAGCTGTGTGTGAGGAGGTATAATCATGGCCAAATTGCTTATCAGGTCTCTTTCAGAGTCCAAAAACTGATCTTCCTGAGATCAAGATCAGAAGAAGAAACTATTAGAAAGATAATATTTAAAGATAACTCTGGGAGCAGAAGTGGTGATTGACACTGGGCTGACCTATAAGTAACTTTATCCTTGTGCTGGTGCCAGTTTGAACACTTGAACCAGTTTTGTCAGAGCCTTCTCTGTGGCGAATAACAGAGGGCCAAACAGTAATGGAGATTTTAAATCAGGGCCATGCAGTTTCTCTTTTTTTGAACTATGGGGTATTTCTTGGTGAAGTCACTGTTTGAACTTGAATCTATTTGAGCTGTGCTGCCCTAGACCTCTTGTTCTGAAATTGTTTGCAAAGCATTGAAGTATTTCTGTTCTTTAAACCTGAAATGCTCAAGTTTAAAAGTTACTTATATCATTCACAGTATTTGCCCATTTTCAATGATTGAAATGAAGTAGTTTACAATGATTCAGAGAGTTTGAACATCTGTTTGTAGAATAACATTTTTTGTCATTGCTGAGAGACAGAAGTTTTTCTTAGATGTTAACTGAAAGCTATTCATGTTTTCTTATCAAAACTTGCTTCAGATAAATAAATTGAGGTTTAGGTTGGTGAAACAGAGTTATGTGAAATATTTTCTCATCTCTACAAGCAATTGCCTGCAACAAAGATATATTTTAAAAAAATAAAACTATGACATGAGGGTATGAAATGTTAAAATTTAGGATGATAGGTATTCTTATCTTAAATTTCCTAACCTTCTTGTCCAAGACTGTATTTACTGCTTCAGTTGCAATTATATTGACAATTCTTATCCTTGCCCTCTGAACCCTGAACCTTGTTCATAGCCTCTCATCTCTTCTTTCCACTCTATAAGTAGTGCCCTATGACTTCTATCACAATTTACTCCCCTCTTTTCACTGATTTTTTTTTCCTCTACTTTTAACTTCCTAAATCAAGGGGTATTACTGGGAGACCTTAAGAAGTGTTTGCTGACCTCAGTTTAGGTGCTCAGACTTTGTACTTGGAGCACAAGTCATGATAACATCATGGGCAGTCCCTTACAGATGGCACCTCTGGGGAACTAAACTGTTAAAATCTTATTCTGTTGAACAGGTGTGAATTTCCTTCTCCACGCATCCAGAGATACACACACGCACACAAACACCCCACCCCCCAACAGTATGACATTTAATCAACTAGGGTCAGATTTCAGAGGGATGCCAAAAGGCACATCCTTGATATGAAGTGTGTTTGCTCCTCCCTCTGTCCCAGGTTCTAATCTGAAATGTGAAACACTCAGTTTAAGGTCACTGGAATCAGTTCACATGGACAAAACTTCTTTTTCCATAACCTTGTCCTTGAAAGCAGTCAAGGTATTTTTGTTGTAATATGCCCAAAATAAACAAACAAAAAATTTAAACCTCATCCAATGAAGACGGTAAAGGTGGAAAATTTTATCGAAAATGATTGAAGCTTGGTAATGATACAAGTCCCTGGAAGGAAGAGCCATTAGATGGGAACTGTCAGGGAATCTAAGTAGGTTTGACTATTACCTTTGGCTTTGAAGTATATATTAAAACCATTACTTTACAGTTCCCAAGGTGTTAATCAAATGCATTCATTTTCCTTCACAATTGACTGCAGACACAGTAACCTAGGCAGCAGCTCTATCACAGCTAATAGTGACTAAATATCGGCTCTAAAACACTGCCTGTGCTTTGGTCCTCTGGCTCCCTGTAAGAAGCCCAGCACTATTCCTATGCTTTGATGACCCATGGGATCATATAAGTCTTGAATGTATATGTGAACTGAGCTTTTTACTGTTCATACGCTTAGTTAGCATGTTAAGGTGGCCAGATGATGGAGGAGTAGAGGGCATAGGCAGAGCAATCAAAATTGCCTGCTGTTGCTGTCGCTGAAGGTCACCAATGAGAAGAGATCCTATGTGCTGATAATTATCTTGAACAGATTCATATCTGTGGGGGTGGGGTTTTCAGACATCCTTTGGCCTAAGACATAGAATGAAGGGTTAAATGCCAATGAGATCAATGGAACTGGTCAGTGCTGTTCAAACCACTGAGTTTTAACTTACTATTGCCCATGCTAAAAGTCACAGTTCTGCAGCTACTGCTGCCTAACTTCAGATTTCTCAGGCTTTGAACACCTTTTGAATGGTTCTTTCAAAAAACTCTGAAAGAATCATTTTCATTCTAAAGTTTTTAAAAAAATAGTGATAACCCATCCCCTTCTCCCCAGTCCCCCAGCCCCCCATTATTTCCTTCCAAGAAAAAGAAAATCAGGTTCTGGTCTAAGTTAACTTTAAAAATTGTTTTATTTGAGAAACTCGTGGATATGGGAAATTATCATTTGCTCACAGCATGTGCTAATACAATTAAATCAGAGCATCCAAATGTAAACTAATTGCTCTTTTAGAGTTCACAGGATATTCACATCCTTTGAGACAAGACCCATACCATTTTTGTTTTGCCTTAGCACAGCTGATACCTCAAAAGTACTGAACAGTATTAAGTTTTGTTTCTTTTTGTCCTTTTGGGATTTTTTTCTTGTAGAATGGTCATCTGTAGATATGGTGGTTACATTATATTTTTGAGAAATGAAACAAAGATACTGAATTTTAAACACTGGTCTGTTTCCTTTGTTAATGAAACAAACAGCCCAAGTAAAAGATTTTCTAAACTCTGTGGGAGCACTTTCTGTCTCTGTGAAAAATGGTTGAAGAATCAGCTGCTCTAGCTCAGTATTGACATTTCCTGTGTCACCTCCCTCCATGAACTGCTGGGCAGAAATAATCCCTGAAGTGTGTAAATAGCCACTAAGATTTCTGACAGATGTAGGGAATTTATTTTCATCCCAGGATAATTTGTCAGAACTGTAGAAAAATGACCACACTACCCAAATGATGCCATTCTTATACCATCTGAACCCTGTTTAATTATCTGCTATATTAGTTTTAGTCACAACAATTTTGTATACTTTTTATACCAAAGCTGTAGGCCCTAAAGACATCAGGAGGTGGTGAAGGTCCAGTTTGCCCAATGCTTGTGGTTTTGCTCTCCACCAGTGTTCTATCACGGGGATCCCAAAAGCATTTGAGTAGACTGCATTCAACTCCAATGCAGTGTCTCATGATCTCACCACATGATCACTAAGACCATTTCACATACCCTGTCATCATATAACATTCCTCTGGAAGGAACGATTTGTTTACATGGGAAAGAGCTCATGTATTTTAGGATTGTTTTTCATGTGACATAACGGAGGAAAACAGAGATAACAGTCAATTTTCAAAGAGAAGTAAAAACAGGCACCAAGTAGCCCTTTAGAAATACTTTTCCTAGCTTCAATACCATCAGAAATGCTGACTGGATTTTGGGACATTGGAGAACAGATCTCTCCCTTGCAGCAAGAAATCTGAGAGTGGCATATATTGGCAATTATGCCAATAGCTTGTAGTTCAGCATGCTGTTTCTGACAGGGACCTCTATCAGCTGCCTCAGAAAATGTTACAGAATCAACTGGCCACAGCAATGTTCTTCTTAACCCATGTTTGTTAGATGTTGATCTGGCTTGAAGCCTAACTCCCTCCACAAAGTCCTTTGGGCTTTTAGAAATGCTTATTTTGGATGCTCTTCCTACCACACATGTCCAAGATTTTTCTGAGTTCTTCTGGACTCTTGACCTAAATCATGCTTCATGGCATGAATCCCAGACTGATTGCACGTTCTTGCTAATTGTTTCATTCATGTTGCATTCCCCACACCACAACCGGGAAACAAACTTTAAGTTAAGCAGTTAGCTATTTATGCCAGAGCTGCACTGTTTTTGGGGTTTTTTTAAATGTAAAAGACTATTGCTTGTTTTGCACCAGCAGTGCAAGTATCTAATACTTAATATTTGGTTTATGTCACTTGATTTAAAAAAAAAGGTTTTATTATCATCATTGCAGAAATCCCCTCTATGTTGGTAGTTTTGAAACCTTCTGGTGCGAGTCCAAAATTTTGCACCCACTCTGAATCTCTAAAGTTCTATGCTACAAATTAAATATCTAGTGGTAAATATCTACAATGTAGTTAATCAATATAAATATAATATTTTATTGTGACTTTGGCCTGAAGATTTTTACAAATATTAGCTATGAATTTTTCTGCTTAGCAAGTGTTGAATAACACTGAATCAGTATGATAGTAATTTACACTATATCTGCCTTCTCTAATGCAATACAAATATGATGCAGAGCACAGAAGAACTGTGATTGCTGTAGTGACCTGTATCCACGTATTTATTTCCTATTTGATTTGGAGACTGATGCTGCCTCTATATCCACAGAATGTAAACTGCTTGTAAGGTCACTGCTGTACTAGTGTGGGTCATGGGGACACTTGCACTAGAGACACCAAGACCTGCGTGACATTTCCTCAGTGATTCACAAACGGGTCAATTTTTATGGGGAATAAATGTAGCTGGAACCTACCAACTCAGTGTGGCTCAGTGTGGCCAAGTGGCTGCAGAAAATACTCAGTTCTGGATTACTCATGTGACAGAGTCTGTCTTTTGCAGTTTCTGACTGTTTCTTCCAGCTCCTACCTTCCCTAGCTCACCCACTTTTCAAACTTATCCCCCTCTAAAATAAGCCCATTTAAACATTTTGTAAAGCCAGAGATGGCTGGGTTAGCCTGAGTTTTTCAAAGAATCTGTCATTGTGTCTTATACTTGGTTCTGTTCCTTTTTGCCTGTTTTAATTTTTCGAAAGGGCTTCAGGATAAAGACTGTATTATCTTAATGTTTGCAAATTATCTATCACAACGTGTTATACTCCATATTTTTGTCAGAATTAAGAAGCAAGATATATTTCAGACACTACAATTCACCACCACTGTCTGTGGCTACTGAAACACTGGATAATACACTATTTAAAAATACAGGAGAGCAGTATGTATCCCTTATTTTTTGTTAATTATTCATCTGGGTAGTGATTCCATTCAAAACTGTATATAAAAAATGCCATCATAGCTTCACTAATTAATCTAAACTTGAGTAGAGCTTCAGTGTTTGGAGTAGTCTTCTATTTAGTTGGCCGTATGTTCAGAGCAGTGTGGGTATCCTGTCCTGGCTGTACAATCCAGGGTCTGCACTCTGCAAGTGTGAATTCTCACCTTGTATACCTGAGGTATTTCAGAGAGACAAGGAAAGGACCAGGAGACAATGCTGGTCACATAACATTGACCCAGTGCATCTCAGATAAATGGTCCTCAAACAGAGGGGGCACCTTCAAAGCAAAAGGGAAGCATGAATGTCCTGACAGAGATGGGGCCACTGTGCTCTCACCAGTGCAAAGCTCATCCTTCCTTTCACAAAACAGGATCTGACACCAGGCTGTACATCATAGTGAATGCTGCCCATAGCCAGTTCTAGAGCTGACCTGGAGTCTGCATTCACTGGGGCTTGGGTGTGTGGAAAGAGCTAACCTGGAAGTGGTTATCCTCTCCCAAGACCATGCTGCTTGAATTTCTTAGCTGCTTCCTTTTCTCCTACAAGGTCTTATTTTGTGGGATCTTTTCTTCACTAAGTTTGTGTGTCACCTTTCATGCAGAGAGAGAAGGAAAGAGGGGTGCAGGCATGGCTAGACAGCGAAGGTTGCAGACACACATCCCACTGCAAGACTGACAGCTGTGCTGCCAGTGTGTCTGGAAAACCACAGCTGCATGTGGACTGGGAAAAAGGAGTTGGCATCAGCATTTCAGCATAGGAGACAGAAGGAAGCTCTTCCTCACTGTATTGGGACAGGAGCCTGAGGTCCATGTGGGAGGGAGGGTGGTAATGTGACTACAAAATCTAAAGGGAATATTGTCCTAATAAGAAAAAACGGAAGATTGTTCCTAGATGTGATCTTATTGTCTGTGTTGGGGGTTGCAATAGGTATTTAAAGTATTGGATGTGATCTTTAAAGTAGTGGATACTGTGAAACTGCCCAAAGAAAGTATTAATGCTGCCTGAGTCTCTGCCCTTCTTCAGTTTTGCATTACTCACTGCTGAAATGCAGACAATTACATCAAAGGAAAATCAATAAAGGCTCTTGGAAAGAACCAAGCTTGGAAAAAAGAGATGCTGCATCTCAAACAGTCTCAGACAATTCACCTTCAAAGCAACTCAGAACTATGTTAATAGTGGGCAACTGCCTCCAAACTAGGATAATAGTGTACAGGTTTGGACAATAGAAGGAGGAGAGTGAATTTAGGGTGAGGCAAATGCTAGGCTAAATATATAGTGAGAGAATGGAATACTGAGTCAAACCACTGTATATTTTTTCCAGTTATATCAATAGTACCAAGATATCATAGAATTTGTTTTGTTTCAATTATTTATTTTTCCTCAAAAAATGTTTGTATTAGCATAGCAATCAGGAAATATGTCTGTTTGATCTCCAGAGCACTAAAGAGGTTTACTCCCAGCGCAAATGCGTCAAGGGCAGCAAGAGATCAAAATGTTTCATAATGACATACTTATGGTCTACTTAGGGTCTGTTGTCCTTTTCTTGACAAACACTCTGTTTTCCATGTAATCCTTTTGAAGTCATGGGGCTATCCATTGTTTCAGGGATTCAAAATCTGACAACAGAAGAGTTCTTTCTAAGGGGAAAATGCTGATTATTTGTTCCACTGTTGATATTTTGGATAGAATACCTCACAGCCATGCTAACTGTGATGACTCTGGTTTTCACAATGTTGAAACTCGATGTTGGCTAAAGCCTTCACCTGCGTAATTCAGTATTTGATTTTTCATCTGGAGGAAGGAGAGGAAGGAAGAAAGGCAGTCTGATTTTCTTTGGCTGAAGTTTTTTTTTGCCACAAATAATAACAAGTATATTAGCTAAAGAACGAAAAAAATAATTAGAGATTTGTGTTGCTTTCAAAATTCTTTTATAGTGTGTGTCATTAAAAGCAAGGAAGGCTTGATATGGCCAATGCACAAAATTAGCCTGTGCTTGATGTAAACATACATGGTATCAGTTGGAATTCTTTTTATATACAGAAGGATAAGCAAATCTCTCAGTTTATATACTCTAGGAAAACATTCATTTGCTGAGTACATGCTGAGCATCTTTCCTGCCTTTTCTCAGAATAGGCTCTTGTCTCCCTGTGGTTAGCCAAACTGAATACATAGTTCATGTAGTTTAAGGATGACTTAATTTAACAAACCTCTTTCCTTTGGACTTTTCATTTATGTTGCTGGCACATCATGCCAATGGCCGGATGTGCATGACTAATACAGTGTTTTTCATTTTGATTTTGCCAGCTTCATCTGAATCATGTGTGTAGCACTGGATTGTTACTGAGCCTGTACTTATAGAAGGAATTTTTTTTCTTCCTTTCTTATTAACAAAGAGAGTACTGATGGGAATAGTGCCAAAATAGCTTAGTAGAAGCAGAGGTAGGGTAGAATCTGGTCAACAACCCCAAGTTCTATCTTTGCAATTTAGCTCCTGATAGTAGAACTGAGCTGGCTGACAGGAACTGCAGAACTTTGCCAACAAGTTCATATCTCCTAAGGTAAATGGCAAGGCGAGATATACATGGTTATGAGTGGCAGTGGCAACAAAAGGATGAAAGTTTTTTTGGCCATTTCCATGATGAATTTTATGAATTGACATCAAACAATTTGTGTATCAGTGTTTACAGATTGCTACGTTAACAAATCATAGAAGCATCGAGTTTGGGAGAGACCTGTAAGATGGTCATGTTCAGCTGCCAACCCAGCACTGCCACTGTAATGCCCAAACCATGAAACCACATCCAGACCCCTCCTGAACACCTCCAAGGATGGTGAAGGAGCAAGCAATCTGGGATAATAGCAGCACATCACTTCTTAAGATTAAAAAGCTGTATTATCAGAAAAACAATGTACCTGGTACCCAAGTCTAAATCTCAAAGGTTCATCCTCCTTTATCTTACTCCTTACTTTTAGCTCCTCTGCCCCCCAAAAACTAAGTTCTGTATATATTGGGACTTTAACACAGAAAAATGTTTATGACACAGCTGTTTAAGTTATCACTCTTGGGTATGTGCTACATACGCCTCAATTGCACTTTCCTGGGTCTATCCATGTTTCAGCTAATATTAACTGGCAAATTCATAATCCACAGCCTGGACACCTGAGGAGCCATTCTTTATAGTCTACAGTTCCACTTCAGTCGTGGTCACAACTTGGAAGTGAGATTTATTTGGGAACGAGAACAAAGGCTCATCCGTCAATTTAAAAGCCACAGGGTTCAATTTATTGAGCTCTTAACTTTCTTAGTGAGGTAGGGAATGAGCCAAGAGAGAGACAGAGTAGCAAAATTATTTACTCAGAGCAACAGGAATTAGATTAGCTGTTAGGAGATGTTGACCTAGGACAACAGCAGGTTTAATGACAGTGTATGGGAACACAACATCGATAAGGGCATTTGGGAGAAGTTAGAAAATACTTTTAAAAGGCTGTGAAAGGGGTTAGATGAGAAGGAAGAGTGTAGCAGGCATTCAGAGAGTGCATTGTTTTGTAAATTGGGTTTGACAGTAGCCATGGCTTTACACCCCACTCTTTGGAAAGGTAGATACAGGAAAAAACTAAAAAGTCCAAGAGCTGGATGTGTTCTACTCATGACCTGGCTTTATATATTACATTTTTAAAGTCTTTCTAAGCAATATTTCTTTCATAAAGGGACTCACCACATAATCTTTGGGCAAGTTCTACTTTGAGTGTGTTGTGCTGGTGATCATATCCTGTGATCAAGTCTCTCTGAATTCAGGGCAGTTTCAGAATGAGTCTGATGCCAGCCCTCACCCTCCAGAAACTTGAGGAAGTTGCTGGGGACGTGCTGCTTATCCATCTCCCTGGTTATCAAGTTGCTCAAGGACACAAGGGTTCAGAGAAGACTATACATGGACTAGCATTCCTTGGACACTAGGGAACAAGAAGAGAATATTAATATCAAGAAACCCAATACTGGTTTACAGATCATCAGCTGCCATGTACCTATGCATGAACTCAGTTGATGGCATCTGTTATGCTAATCCTAAAAGTTACAGATATCTGACCTAATTTCATCAGAGTGGTCTTCATTACCACTGCCTGACTAGATCTCTGGAGAATGCTATAACCTTGAGGAAAGATAAACCATAGGGATAGGAAAGGGAATGGAAAATGGAGAGCTGCCTGCAGTGAAAGATGAAAGGGAAGATTACAAGGCCTTCTTCAGTAAAGGGGCAGAATACATCAGAGACCAGCCCTGGTCTGTTTAAGGAAACAAATCCAGGAACACGCTGCATGAGAGACATTATGTTTGAATAGGAGGAACTGTGTGATGGTTGCCTGCTATACAAGAAGGAGATGTGAATAACTTTTCAAGAAAGAGGAAGAAATATCTTTCAGGTGAATAAAAGAATAACTTTGTGGTGAGTGTTTAAAAAAAGACACCCCAGCTTATTATAAAAATTAATATTCAAATCCGATGAAGATTGAGATTTAATAAGAATAACACAGTTGCGCTAAAACTGTCTCAGAGAAAGCTCTGATAATCAAACTAAATTTTAATACTTGCTGCTTTTGCTGCTATCAGCTCTGACCGTTCTACTTTGAAATTACTGACACCCATCCCACTGGACTTTTAGGTTAGCAGACCTCAAGAGGCAAAGTTAAAGTTCTTTATTATTAGACTCAAAGATGTCATGCTACCAGCACTGCAGAGGCCATGAAGGTGCAGTGATATGTGAGAGGCCAAGCTAATACAGAGAGACACGTAGTTTCCTTGGATAGCTGAGAAAAACAGACAAGCTTTACAGTTCACATGCCTTTCCCAGTCAGTGCTCCAACAGTCTAGCTGGGTGAGGGTGTTTCAAGCATTCAGTTCATATTGATGCCTGAAATTGCTAAGCAGAATTCTAGAGCCTGGTTGCTTGCAGCACTGGCTCCCTCCACCTGCTGTTTGCTTTGTCTCCTGCAGTGACAAGATAAGCCACCACTGAAGTACGTGTGCACATGAGCAGGGGGCAAATGTGGCAGCCAGTGCTTGTCTTTCATTGCAAAATGCATTCAAATCCATGAAAGAAGATCACTATAAAAGACGTTGGTATTTATTTTATGGTATTAGTCGTACAGCAGCTGCTAGACAGTATATGACATCATTTGAAATGTTCTCAGTCAAAGTTGCTATTTGTTCTGAGCACTGATTGCTTGGATAAACCTTGTGAGAAGTTTGTGTGGGCAGCATGTGTGCAGTACGATCTGTTTCATCAAAATGATGAAAGATGATTTGTTTCATCAAAAATGCTAATAGTTTGAATAGAGATATATAGTATGCTAAAAGCATTTCCTTGGAGGTTTCAGGTCAAATATACTGGCCAGGACTTTAGTCTTGAATTTAAACCTAAGTTAATAATACATTTTGAATAATTTGAATGTTAGTTCTTTTTCTACTCACAGGATAACCAAAACATATCCCACCTTCCTCAATTGCTTTTTGGAAGTATTTAAACATTCTGTGATACAATTGAACTGTAAATTTTATGTGAGCATTTGGCATTTATTTCAGTATGTTATTTCATTGCTAATGTCAGATGTCATATGGATTCATTATCACTTTCGAACAGGTTAAGTATAAAAAAGATTTATTGCAAAGAGTATTGTGCTCTATGATTGTAAACCCAACAGCTGTCAGCACTAGGACATTTAATGCAATATTTCGTTTTCGATGAAAGTTTAAACCACTTCATCCTCACTTTGAAAGTCATGGATCACATCAGAAACAAGGGACACAAATATAAATTTAGCTTGTAATGGGAATTACTGCAAAACCAGTGTCAGTGATTTATTATAGACTTTTTTATAGTATTCAATCTTCCTTGCTGGATTGTTTGGTTCAATATTTTGTCCATCCTTTGGAAAAAAAAAAAGCCACTATACTGTGTGTTCTGTGCGAAAATATCCTTGATAGTTGGAATTCAGATTTTGTACTCTTCCAGGCCTAGCTGCTTGTCTCCCAGATGCTTCTACAATGGTGACAAATTAGAAAAGCAGGTCCTAACCTGAAGTGAGCAGATCTACCCAGTCAGCATCTCCTATATACTTTCAGATTGTAATCTATTATTCCACACGTTATTTCTCTTGAGTCCTTTGGCGTATTCTATCTCAGATCTCATGAATTTGCAAGTCTGTAAAATTCCCCCTGTCTGTGGATCAGGAGAGGAATTTAATTTTTCCAGTGCTTAATGAGGGTATTGTGTACACAAACTGTCAGAATCTGCCACCATTTACTTTGCCGTTTACCAAAGGCTGTGTTAGAGCAGTGATTGCAAACCCCATTCACCACAAATTGCAACATTAAGTTCTGCACAGTGTCACACTTGTAGGGCAAGATCTGCCTGGCCTATACACTCCACTGGGAACAAAACTGTGTGTATGTTTTATTTCTTACAGATTTCCCTGAAATGGGATCAGCTGCAGGAGAGGACTGGCCATTAAGATTTAAACAGTGCAGAGTTGCACTCTTGTGTGCAACCAGCACACAGAGAGCAGATATGAAGTGAAGCTTTCAGACTTCTCATAAGATTGGATGGGTCAGCTTTGCCATAACACACTCAATGAGAACATTGCAGTTCATTGCGGAACAGTAGTATGTAAACTGTACATTCCATTAACTGAGGTGGAATAAGGTGAAAAAATGACATCTCTAAGTTACTGTCTCTGTTCAGTATTCATCAAAATTCCCTTGTGGAAAATGCTTTTCAGAAACCAGGGCCTGAAAAACACACTTATTTTATAAGTGTATTTTGTAAATTGATTTTATAAATCTGCTGCAGGAACAGATTTATGTAAGAGCTCCAGTAGGCTCTCTTCTTTTCCTGGTCATAGGTGTATGATTGCTTTCAGAGCTCCCTCCCACAGGCAGGGGCCTTGGGACCTGCTGTAGGTCACACTGCTGTCAACTTAAAAATGCAAATGGGGGCTACAGTCTCTTAATTTTTCCAAAAAAGTCTGTGAATGCTTGGGGAATGATACTGACATTTAAAGAAAATCTATTATTTCTGTCTAATTAGAAATCTGGTTTTAGGCAGGAGCGTCTACTGTGGAATTTAAATGATCCCCTCGTGTTTTACAGCTAGCCTTAAAATGGATGAGCTGAGATGTGCAGAGGTCCAAAAAATTAAAGCAGAAGAGGGAGAAGTTGTGGGACAGCTGGCTGGGAGAACAGGGGTGTTAGGGCTCTGGGTGACATCAGAAAGTGGCCTTTGGAGGAGAAGTATAAATGCAGCTATTGAATACACCTTGCTGGTTTATTCCTACTGCCTGGAAAGGTAAGATGGACTTAAGAGTCCATTACCACAAACCTGGCCCCAAATTAAAATTTCTAAATTTCTATAAGAACTAAGTATTTGGAAGCTAGAGATGGTAGTAGATGTTGATTATTCATCAGACAAAATTTATAGATCCTTCTCATAGTGTGAGAGATCCTTTTATGAAATCACAAAACCCTTCAAAAAGGTGCTGATGAAGTTCTGCTTGCTCATGCTAGCACATGCAGCTCTTTAGTCCCTACAGGAGCCAGGACAGGAGGTAGCTTTCCTCTAGAGGAAGTTAATCCCTAATAGGCTCTCCAGGAACAAGAAGAGCCTGGTTTAGGCAGGCAGCTTTCATAGAACCACAGAATCATTGAAGCTGGAAATGACCTCTTAGATCCTCAAGTCCCACGTTTAACTCGGTGTTGCCATGTTCACTAATAAACCATGCCCCAAGGTGCAACACCCACACATTTTTGGAACACTTCCAGAGCATGTGATTTCACCATTTCTCTGGGCAACCTGTTCCAATGTGTGACCACCCTTTCAGTGAAGAAACTTTTCCTAATGTCCAACCTCAACCTCCCCTGGCATACCTTGAGACCTGTCACTTGTTACCGGGGAGAAGAGGCTGACCCCCACCTGGCTACACCCTCTTTTCAGGCAGGTGTAGAGAGTTCTAAGGTAACCCTTGACCCTCCTTTTCTAGAGGCCAAACAGTCCCAGCTCCCTCAGCTGCTCCTCACAGAACTTGCACTCCAGACCCTTCACCAGCTCCATTGCCCTTGTCTGGACATGCTCCAGCACCTCAGAGTCTGTTCTGAAGGGCTCAGAACTGGATGCAGGATTTAAGGTGTGGCCTCACCAGTGCTGATTACAGGGGCTGGTGTGGGTATGTCTTGTAGTTCTATCCACTGTGAATTCAGCAAAATAATGAACTGAGATTTAGGGCTTTTAATGAGGGTCCAAGGGATTTTTTGGAGGATGCAATTTCCATTTGTTGTGAGCTGTACAGCAAGGGAAGCTTTGCCTCTTAAGCCCTGCTCAAAGCATGACAGAAACTCTACCAGCTCAAAGGATGTGACCCTGAATTCCTCCCCTTAGGTGCTCTGCCAGTGGGAGGACTTGCTGCACTGGACTCTGGCCATCACCATCAGTTTGTGGGTGTCATCATTAATTGCTAACCTTAATAAAACTGAAAATACATTTGCACTTTACTTTTCTTAGAAACCCAGATAGAAGAGGCACTGACTTTCATAAAGAGCTTTGGCAATATGCATTCCCTAGTTTATCCCATCAGATTGGACTACAGCTGTGTGGGACATGCTGTACTTCCTCAAGGGCACTCTTTTACATAAGCCAACAATATCAAAACCTCATGAGCGGCATGAGCCAGTGCTGCACATGCTTTCAGACTGCACAATCGTTTAATCAGCAAGTGCTGCAATGTCTCTGATTAAAAATGGTACATATAAAGCCTTTTCTGACGTTTTTTAATGCATTATGGGGTTCCCTTATGGAATGCAGGTTGTCTCCCACGGGCACACATCACGGGGAGGAGTGGGTATCAGCAGTGGCTTTGACCTAGCATCAATACCCCAAGTGGCATAGCTGTGATGACAGAGCTGCCCTAACAGGTTAATTTATTTTGCTTCTTCCAAGTTTTTGTGCTCTGAAGTTTGAAGTTTTGGAGGCAATAGAATTCATCAGTGAAACGTTTGCAAGTGTTCAGTAAAAGAAGAAAGTTTCATTTATTCAACCATACTGAAAGAAACAGCTAATTTTTTTTTTTTTTAAATGGGAAGAAAGGTCAAGTATAAAGCAATGAGGGAAAGAAAATAAATTTGAATAAAATCATTAAGGTCATAAATTCTGGCTAAATTTATAAGCAACTTGATCTGCTCCATTTTGACAATTATTTGGTTCTTTGTTAGTGTCAGTCCACATATTAAAAAGTAGAAAATGCCCAGTGCGCTTAATAGGGACACTGTGCTTAAGGCAACAAGGTAACTCTGTCCAGGCAATTACCGCAGATGTATTCATCAGCAGTAGTAACCTCTGCATAATTTCACATACAAGATCTTGGTTTACCTAATTGCTGTCAGATGCTGCTGCTGGATTGAACACCTTCTTTTCTCAGGCAGCAGTCCAGTAATCTGAGCAGCCTGAGGAAAATCAAGATTACTGGTTAATCTGCTAATCTTCCTCCTTGAAGGCATCTTCTAGACAAATTCAGGAAGCACAGGCATTTCCAGACAAAGACAGTAAATAGTAAACAAACATTGAGATTATTGCAAGGAATTTATTCTTTGTGATAGACAAACTTAAGAGGTGTTTCAGACTTGCACCTCTTGAGCACTCTCAATGAAACAGTTCCTGACCTCAGAATGAGAGTAGCCCTTTGGGCTCCTGAATTTTTCACAATTATAAGAACTCTTGTCTCACTATCTCAGTCCTCTACTTTTGTTCGGTTATTATAACATTAAAAGAAAGTAGTTTTGGCACTAGAGTGACATTAATAAATAGTTTCTTTAAAAAAAAATAAATAGAGACTTCTAATTCAGACTTCGCAGCTGTTTAAAAATGCACAATGACTTGTTAATCAAAAACTTATTTAGTTCCTTTTTAGATGGAAAGATGATAAAATGCATTCACAGCAGAGAAAGAAAGTGGCAAGCTACAGATTAACTTGCTGGAGATGCGTAACACATTGCAAGTTATACAAGCAGTACGCGTGAAAATACCGAGCTTTTATATGACATGTTCCAAGAAAAATATAGCTCACAATGAAAGAGATGAAACATATAATTGAGTTGACATAGTACACTGAATAAATTTACCGAATCTGTCATATTCAGTAGAATAAAGAAAGTGTAATATAATGGGAGCCAACCATACTGAACAGGGTAAAAGTCTCCATGAAACTGATACAGAACTCACTGCACCCATCCAAACTAATGAGTCAATATATAAAGCAACTGAATAACATTTGTATCAAGCATGTGAAAGATACTGAATCAAAAGGACCACAGGAACTGAGGAACTGTGCAGTAAAAGATTTTTCTTTGCAAACTCTACAGGTGTGCTGGTTTTGAACTGTGTATCAGTTCATGAAGACTTACCCAGTTCAGTATAGTTGGTACCCATTACATTACATTTTCTTTATTCATGTTTACTCTGCTGTGGCAATAAAAGGTGTGTTACTTTTGATACTGTTCTAGATGAGGGTTCTTACAACCTCAGATGATGAAGAGGGTTTCTGCCCCACACAGTCTTGCTAGGGAAGGGTCTGAAGGGGTGTGGATGTAGTGTTCATAGAACTTGGAGTAATTCAGTGACCATTTTTCTTTCCATCTTGTTACACTGTTAATCGTGCAGTAATTATTGTTTTCTGTCCTGACCAAGATTTCAGTTTTTGTCCTCACTTTATTTGTGTTTTTGTTTCTTTTAGGCTATTTGTCATTTCAACATTTTAATAAAAATATCTGAGAGAAAAGTTCATGGTCAGTGTTGGTATCCATGGTTTTCATTCTTTGAAGATGGTCAAAAGGTGTGCCTGTGTTAGACAAGCAATTTTTCCCCCATTCATTTTAGATCTGCTGTTACAATACTAACTTTGTCCATCTAGATCTTCTAAACAGCATTGAAAAAACCTTGTGACCATCCAGCTTTTGGTAGCAAGGCAGAGTCCTGGAGCACAGAACTTTTATCTCCACCTTCAGCACCTCTATCACAACCAGAACAGATTGCATCTCCACCTTCAGGACCGACTTTTGTGAGCATGGGGAGAAGGCTTAATTGATCTATGTCTCTGTGCTCCCACCTTTAACATGGAAAAATCAAACTATCAACAGTTTTATTAACATTTGAAATACATGGATAAAAAATTCTGGCAAGAGACATGTTCAATTCTAATAAAACTCTCCAGTGCATTGGAGAGACTGGCTTTTTAAAACATCCTTAAAACATCTGAGTAGTTTTCCAGAGGGAGGCTGTGTGGCTTCTGTGGAAAATAATTCAAACTAATTTTATTTTTTCTCTCCTTGTTGAGCATTTCTGTACTGTCATTCTATGTTGACACAGTTCATTGTATTTGGTGTGAAGACCTAACTTCATTGTCATTACTGTATAATCTGTAGAGTTCTGATATACAATAATTGTTGGAAATAATCTAGAGGAAAGACTTTGCTAAATTAATTCTTTGCTTTATACCTTGGCATGCATTTTAGCAAGATTCAGTATAAATTATTTTTGAAACTTAAAAAAAAAAAAATCCTAAGGGCAATATACTTCAATGGAGACTCCTGGAAATGGCCCATAATTAATGCAGTCCTTAAATCACTATGGGAAGGGCCACTACCAAAACAAGAACACTTTGTTTTATCAATGCTGTATGACTGCTACCTGGTTTACTGCAGAAGAAACTTAGAGTGAGAAGGGAGGCTGAATGAGTGAGAAGTACTTTTGCACAGTAACACAATTAAATTTCAGATCACAGCAGAACCACATGTAGAATTTCTGGCACAGTGTCTCAAAGGCTAGAAAGCTGCTATAAGCTTAAGACCTCCTACCATGACCTGATTTCAGACAGCTGTGTTAGTTTAACACTTCATTATTTTTTATTGTGGAATGTGATAAAATAGAGGCAGTGTATTGAATTTTCTCCTTACAAAACTTTGTAACACAGAAAATTACTCAAATTTAAGTATTTTCAGATAAAAACAATGTTTTACAGATGAAAATACAGTTACATACTTAAGTCATTGTCTCTTGATTTTTGTCTACTGTATTTGCACATAGTATTTGCACTGTAATATTTAAACCTTACAGAGTATTCATCTTTGCTAGTATACATATTTGACTAAATATACGGATGCTCGTAACAACAAACTCTGTCTTGGTAAAATATTCTTTTCTCTCATGATTACATCCAGGAAATAATTTCATATGACAGAGAAATTTAACAAAAGAAAATTAACTCAAAAAAAGAAAATTCTCTTCTCCCATGAAGTGTCTGTGGCTGCAGTGTTTGTTAAGTTTAAAACTCAGGGTCTGGAGCAGGTCAGATCTGGAGTAGATTAGGAAGAGTGTCAAATAATGAAACCAAGCACAATTGCTTCTTTAACGAGTGGTAGCCCTTTGGCTGAAGTTCCTGACAGCTTGTATACAAGAAGACATTTTCTAAATAAACAAATTACACTACAAAATTACTTATGATTGCTCATAAGAGATTTCTGTTCTGAATGCAAAATGGGTGTGTTTCTTTTCCAAAACATTCATGCTATTATTGCAAGCTTTATTGCTTCCTTATTCATTGCTGCTTGCTTTCTCTCCTCATTGGATTCACATATTTTGAAATGTTCAATGAACAGCATTGAAGCAGAAGATGAATGTGTTATCAACCTAAACAACCCAGAATCATTAATTTTAAACTTGGTGCTGGGACATGAGCCAACATCATATATGAAACAACGGCTTATCAAGGAAACTAAAACAACAGGCGCTAGAAGTTAAATGGTTAAAATGGAGTGCCCACAGACACAGCAGTTCTCCATTAAGGAATTATTTCAACTAAATATACAGATAAATAGCAAAGAACAGTAGATCAAGGACAAATTATAGATTTTATCAGGTTAAACTGTCTCATTTACATGAAGATTTTACTGACTCAAATTCATGCCCTGAAAAATTCTGGTTGTGTAGGAGAAAGTGGTGGAAATGCAGAACTTTATATGAACAAAAATTAAGTTTTTTGAAATTAAAAAAATATTGTAAAAATTTCCTCCATGTAGAAAAAGAGGAATTTATATACAGATAGATAACTAATTTACAGTTTATCTTCAAGAATAAGAATGTGCCTTAAAAGTAATAAAGAAACAAAATGAAAATTTATGTACAAATAAAAAACATTGTATGAATACAATATTTCATCTTACTACTAATAATGAGGATAACCACTGCCATATGCATATGCAGTATCTGGTTACAAGAAAGTAGAACAGAAAAATCAGCATAAGTTAGTTAAATGGACTGCAAGTTCTGTACTTGTTGTGGCTATGAAGAAAAGAGAAGCATCATCCCAAGACATATCCAGAGAGGTATCTTCTGGAAAAGACAGCCTGTGGACGTCTTCATCTAAAAACCTGGGTGCAATTCTGCTCCCTTATTTTTTCAGGTGCATTTGTTCCAGTAAAATACAGATGGAAAGGAGGCCTGCAGTGGCAATCAAGGACATTGAGAGACTTAGACAGAATGAGAAAAAAAGGCTTGGCTTGGATACCCCAGCAAAATGAAGACTGAGAAGAAATAACAGGTTTTCTCTATAAATGCATTGGGGTAGTGCATTTTGCCAGAAAGAGAATACCTATTACACTTGTTACAAAAAGCTTAGGTGGGAGATTAGAATAGAATTTCTAACCAACAGAGGTAGAAGACTCTAAAAGAGGATCCCAGTAGGAGTAGTGTAGGTAGACATTGTAACCACTTTTTGATTCCTCCATGAAAAGGACTACATGACATGAAGCAGCAAGAGATTGATATGCTTTTATGCTGTCAGATATGTAAAACTAACATTATAATTCCACCTAAATTTCAGTTATAAAAATTACTTTTTGGTGAGAGACAAGAATACACTTGTTTGAGTAATGGAGGAAAGTTCGAGAATGCTCATGGTTTTAGGGGGGAAAAGTGAGAAGAACTGCACACAACTCTCTAGGTGAATGCTTTCATGGACTACTTGATATTTTCTTAAAAATATGTCTCTGGATACATCTCAGGATTGTGTATTCAGTAGAATTTTCATTAGTTTCATAGAAACTAAGGGTTTGGGTTTAAAGGGCCCTTAAAGACAATTAAACTTTAACTCCCCTGCCATGGGCAGGGTAACCTTCCACTAGTTCCACTATTTATTACCAGATGCAGCTTGTTGCTGTTTTACACTTTCCATGAGAAAGACATTATGATGCAACAATCTGTCTGAAGACTATGATTATTATAATACGTGGAGAATATTTCAGAACTTAACATTATTGTATACAATCATATAACTCAGAATTGTTTTATTTAGAATTTTTCTGGAATTTAATATAACAATAAATTAGTTCAATGTCAATATTTGTTTGTAGTGTTTGAGAGTGCTTGTATCCATCCTTGTGCATGGATATTAGCTAATTGACTGGCATTCAGTCCAGTCATCCTGACCTAATCTTGGCCAGCTGTAGGAGGTAATTGTATATATGTAGTGACTCTAGCTGTTCTTCTTACTCAATGTTTCTGTTTTTCATAACTTATGTTTACCAAATACTCCGGTGTTGAGGCCAGGCCGCTGTAAAATTATCACATTCCAGTATTGCTGGGGAAAGCTATTACCATCTTTGGCTTACAAACGGCTTTGGTCTAATTTGACCACAGACAGGGCTTTTTCCATTTTGAGATCAATTGTTTGCACATAGTATGAGCCTTTGAATTTAAATCAATCCAGAACCCACAGCTGGTATAGAATGTCACACCTGACACTTAACCACTGCATTTTGGCAGCATAGAGGCCAAAATGAATTCTCACAAGTGCCCGTGTGAGTTTCCAGATGCAGTTAAAGATATGGATTATTTTGCAAGAATGAATTGGAACCTACACATTTCGGTTTTATGCCCCCATCATACTTCCACAGCTCTGCACAGCGGAAGCATTTGAGCTGGATCAAGAAAATAGTAAAAAAGAGTAAATGAAAAAAGAAAAAGAATAAGTAAAGATAAGGTTTTTCTTTCAGGAACTTTCTGTTTTAAATTTAGCTTTTTTCTGTCTCTTTTTTGGTCCCAGAGTATCAAAATTTAATTTTCCTGTGTGTTTTATTGTGTTCATGAGAACATCAACCTCTTTAACCAGACTGTGAAAAAACAAAACATAAGAAAATGGCATTTGTAAAGAATGATAATGTTGTTGGATTTTGTTTTTATTGCAGAGTTGCTTTGTTGGTATGAGAGTATAGAAGCAACATTTAAATACCAGGTTAAAGGTTGGGATGCATACTCTGCTTTTATATGTCAGATTTTATAACAGAAAAATATGTGGCTGCTTGCATTTTAGTAGGTAATGTGTGACTGAATCCCTGGGGACCCAAACTATCACTTCTGTTCTCCAGAATACAAGATTTCAGTCATAACTTATTTTCCTCAAGATCACCGCCACTGGTACTAAAAACATCTATTTATTACACTCAGGATATGAACGATATGTATAAAAATCTAATGTCAAGGTTTCTTCTGTTTGTTTTTAATACTGAAGAAAGGCTCTCATTCTTTCTTGCGTGGGGATTTTGAGGAAGATGACAAATAAATTACAAAGCTTGAGAAAATTGCTTCCAGACAACACTAGAAAAGAACAAAAAGCCACTGAAACCATTTGACTCAGCCTTGGTTTCTTCCAAGGTTTTTTTTTAAAAAAATCCATCTGGTCTCAGAAACAGAGGATTAACTTTAGAATGAGCTGAGATTGTAATGAATAAAATACAGGTTAAATGAAAAAGCTTTGTTTGTGTTCATATGGGTGAAAAATATAAACATCTAATTGCGACCTTCCAATACCTGAAGAGGGCCTAAAAGAGGGCTAGAGAGGGACTTTTTACTGTCCCTCTGTCACTGCCATGTGGTGACAGGTAAAAGGAGAATGTTTCCAAATTGAAAGAGGGTAAGTATAGGTTAAATATCAGGCAGAAATTCTTTACTTTGAGAGGGGTGAGGCACTGGAAGAGATCACCCAGAGAAGCCATGGATGCCCTATCCCTGGAAGTATTCAAGGCCAGGACTTTGAGCAGCCTGGTCTAGTGAAAGGTATCCCAACCTGTGGCTGAGGAATTAGAACTAAATGGTCTTTAAGGTCTATTCCAACACAAGGTGTTCTATGGAACTATGATTCTAAGCAAACATTGAGTATTTTGGGTGTTTTAAAAAGTTTATAATCTACTCTTACAGGAAAAAGTATATAGAGAAAAACCCAACGTTGTGGTGCACTTTTCTGTATGTGGAGAGCTCTGTTAATCTCTCTCATAATTGTCAAATTGTTGGCCGGTCTCCTTTATAAAACTTAAAAATTGCCTCGGAGCATCATTACATCACGTAACAAAAGTAACAAAACAACTAAGAGGGGAAGGGTTGCACATCTCCTTGCTGCATTAATGTCCCCTGGCTTCCCCCAGTCATGACCTAAAATACTAAATGCATCTAGTTAACAGGTTGTCAAGAGTGTCTAGCAGATGGCAGTCAGAATATGCCAGAGATGCTTCAGAACTGCACAGCATAATTGTAACATGTAGGTCTGGTGGGGGTAGCAATCCTGGGAGACAGTGAGAGAGTCTCATACTCCATGCATGACACCTGACATCTGGCTTTCAGGTGAGAGGTTTCTTCATGAGTGGGTGATCATATCTAGAAAGATACCAGTATGTTCAGTATTTCACTGATAACCTCTTCAGACAACCTGTATTAACATCTAGTACAAAAGCATCGATATGTTTAAACTTACTACGCTGAACATAGTACAAAATATATACGTGAGGAAGTGGCCATGCTGCCCAATCCACAATATAGCTTCCAAAAGAAAGGCATAATTCTTGTAAGTTGGATACACAACGAAGCGAGAGGACTTGCCCAAGTAGCTGGTTAGGGGTACCACTAGGCATGTCACTGCCTAATGCTACTCCCAATGCAACTGAATTACAGGACCAGCAGTTTTCTAAAACCTGTTCTTGCTTATAAATGAAATTGTAAGAAGCTGTCTTACTCTAGACATGTTCCAGTTTATGAAAGCATCAATTCGTGTTGAGGGATTTGATTGTGATTTTCAAGCATAAAATTCAAACTCTTGCCATATTTAAAATAAATGAATTTTCAAATGAAAAATATATGTTGTCTCCTTACTAAGCTACAAAGGCAAACGAAAAATGGAAGGTTTTCCTTTCAGCCAATTCTTCTCAAATCAGAAATAAGCCCCAAAGAGAAACAGCAGGGTTGGCTCTTTTGAAAGCGAGGGCCTGAGGCAAAGCTAGAGCCTTGTAGTGCTGCTTTCATCTGGTTCAGCTCAGGCAAACAGACACACTTCTCAGCTGAGGAATGCAAGGCCCTTGCCACCGGGTCAAGTCCTGGGAGGGGAGCGTGGGCAGTGCCCTTTCACTCCACTTTAGCAATTCGGTGGAAAAAAAGACATCCACCCAGGGACTTGCACGCACGTGCCCATCACACACGTGCACAAAAGTACGTGCATGCACACGTTCTTCTCAGCGTTTGCCAAGCTACCCAACCTGCTGCACTCTCCTCTAGGGTTTTTTTATGTAATCCAGCTAAGGCAGACTTCTCTGAGCTGGAAAGGAAGTATCAATAATGAGAGTTTCTGCCTCACTGGAACAACACCTGACAGCTTTGTATGAATTGCCTGTGCTTCTGTGAGGGTAGCCACTCCTACTTCACAAGCACATTCTTCTGGCATTATTTCTATTGTTGTGAATTTTTAACCATCCTTCTTCACCATCTGAAGTGAACTGACATTAGTTTTGGCAGAACAAACAACAAGGCAGAAAAAACACAGTTCAAGTAAACCTATTTGAACCTTCAAAATTTTTTGATGAATTATCAAAACACAAGTAAAAAATCCCCACATTTTTCAGGGGAGGTCCAGATTAGATATTTGAGAAAGAAAATCACTGAAAGGGTGGTTAGGCATTGGAATTAGTTGTCCAGGGAGATACTGTCTTATTGTCTCTGTAAGTATTCAAGAGGTGCCTGGATGTGGCTTTTGGGGATACGGTTTAGGGGTGATTATGGTGGTTCTGGGTTGATGGTTGGATTAGATTTGAAGGCCTCTTCCAGCCTTGATGCTTGTGTGATTCTGTGATATGTAAGAAAGTGTTTTATAGTTTACAGTGTTATCATGGAGATGCACATACTATAAATCACTGAAGCTGCAATGGGGATATGACAAGGGCAGTGCCAAATGACACTGGGATGCTGTTAATCATGATTCTCATCTAAGCCTATGGTGATTTTTGAGCTGTGTGATTTACCCTGAAGGAAACCTTAAATCAGGTTATTCCTCTGGAGTGATCTACTGCAGAGGGGCACTTAGAAACTTGACCCTACATTTTGTTGAAGTGTCATTGCTTTCTGGCCAAGAATTCTTAGGGAAAAACCCTGAAGCTGCAGATGTGGACTCTGGTTTCTGGTTATCAGTGGCAATAAATCAGCAAATACAAGGTCAGAAATGAGGTATTTGGATTGAGTGAGTTTGAGAGCTGATTCTATGAAATCTTGTTTCCCAAAACAAATATGGACACTTATTTCCTTAGCAGAAGATTTGTATCCTCTCAGCCCCATCTCCTTTATTTCCCCAGCTGTTCTCCCTGCTTGTGTGGTCCTAGCAAAGCATACCATATTGTTCATTATTTCGGTTCTCCCTAAAGCATGAAAACTTCTCCTTATTTTGGTTTAATTTTCGTTCAGGACTTTATTAACCCTCCTGGAGAGTGGCAGAGTACAAAACCGATGCTGTGTGACTGTGCTTTGTATAGTCACTCCATTCGGAGGCTGCAGCATACAGGCTGTACTGGAATGCAAATGCTCATTCCCACCACAGCTCACTAGAGCTGGAAGCAGGCTGCTGGTCATGCTTTCCCTTGCCTTCCCTTTGTCACTCAGTGTATCAGCACAGAAGCCCTTCAGACTAAAGGAGGGATGGAGTCAAGATCACCAACATTCTCAAGAGGATATTGCTGAGGACTTGCAGGATCTTCTGATATTTGATATTAACTCACATTTCTGAAGCCCTTACTTTCTTTTTCACTGTTTTTGATTAGTTCTTACTGATTCCAAGCGAATGGATAATCACACCTAAATAGCAGCATTAAGTCAAGGACAGAGTGTATACCATTCCAAAAAACCCCAAAAGGGTCATTAATTTTGTTAGGATGATGGAGAACTGTATACATTTTTAGAAGTAGTGGGTATTTAGGTTTTGCCTATAATTACTGGCTTATCTCACAAGACATAAGAGTAAAAACAAAGGTGGTTTTTAGGTGTTCACATTATAGCAGCCAACACAGCAATTACTGCCTTCTGATAAAATGCAGCCCATAGGTATTCTTCTGACCTGCATTTGACAAATTTTTTAAACCAGTCAGTGCCACTGAGTTGTCTTGTTTGGCTTCCTGCATAAGACATACTATTTCATTCTCTGACTCCAGTAACAAGATGGTTCTATGGTAAAACATATGTTCTTAAGGAAACACTCAGATATAATTTGAAGATATCAAGAAGCCAATTCAGTTACTTTCTGTTGTACATTGCTGCAAAATGATTCATTAAATTAAATAAAATTAAATATTTATTCTTTGCAATACCTATGAAATTCTGGCCCGGGCTCAAACCTCATTATGATAAGTTTCACACGCACATCGTACAAAAAGACTGAATGGATTTCCAGACAGTGCAATTATTCAAAGAAGAAGTGCTAATCCCTTCCTTTTGGCTCGACTCCTATCCAAATGGACTCTGAATTCTCTTGCAGGCTGTCTTGCTGGGCTTACTTATTTCTGTTGATTTAGCCCACAAATTCAAGTTTTAGTAATTAATTATTTTATTGCCAAATTGTGCAGTGCTATAACATGTTTCATCTAGAGTTACAGATTACATTTTGGGTAAACCAAATAGTAACATGGAAAAAAATTTCTGTAGCTGTAGTTACCCAGCTGGGTCTGCAGAACCTGATATTTGAAAGAATTCAGCAGAATAGATATAGATGGTTTTGTTTCTGGTAAATAAAAGCTATTGAGTTGAGTGCACAGCTCCGGACAGTTCTGGCAATCGGAGAGTGCCAATCATAACACTTAAAACACTTTCAAGTTCTTTGGGATAGGATCTGCTTGTGTTTGGATGGGGTATAAGTGGAAAAAAAAGAGTAAATCAAGCAAAGCAGCAATGTATATTACCTTTGTTTACTTTTCAACACCCATACATTGTACACTACAAGCATTTTTGCCTCTTCTCCACAACAGTCACTGTTTTTATACTACTTATAGCTGTATATACAGTCAATCACAACCCTCTCCTCTGCTGTTCATATTTCTCAGGTCTGAGTTCATTGCTTCATTGTATGTGGGTTATTTCATGACTGTTATATTTTTGCAAAGGGAGATAAGACTACAGCGAAAAGAGCAGTTTGTAGGAATGGAAATTTTTAGGAATTTGTTTCTAAATTTAAAAATACTGTGAAGATTTTCTTAAAAAAAAAATTATATACAGTGAATGGCAATTGCAATGGAAAACTAAACAAAAGCAGTTTTGCTCTTTTAACTCTTATCTGGAACTTGGAGTCTTCCAGCTTTGCCTAACAGTATTTGTCGTATTAAGTATTGGCTCCAAATATTGAACAAATCTGTTTCAAGACCTCTTTTTAGTTTTGAAAAGCCTAGATTTTGAAACCTCTGAATGTTTGCTTCAAAAATGAAATCAAGTTTCTGTGTGATTTATTGTGAAAGAAAATTTTTGCCAAATGCCTCCTATTTTTCTCACTCATTTACTTAATTTGTGGGTTTTGATCTGTGCCATGAGCTGCCCTCAACCTTCTCCTTGCTTTCAATATTTAAAAGGAGAATGGATTTAGTTGTGTCATAATGCCTGCTGAATTTACTGACGGGAATCTGAACTAGTAAAGCTTTAAATCCCATTGGAGCAAAAATATAGCCAACAACATTTACATACAGAGATAACTTTTTAAAATACAAGTGTCATTTTTAGTACAGACTAGCACTTAAAAGTCTAACTTGTGCTAAAAGTTAGTCTTAGATGGACGGTTTGGAAGTAAATTGGAAATCTTCCATCTGTTCTCAGATGAAACATGCAAAGGAAGGCAATTCTCTGTTGAGTGTTTTCTACATGTGCATTCATGTTACGATGTGTTTTTATTTTGCAGGTGCTTAAGTCAGACCCTATTTTGCCTTGGATATGCCTGGAAGGTGCTGTTCTTTGTGCACATGCCTGTGTCCCTTGCATCATCCAAGCTACTCAGCTGAATCAGAACACTTAGAGAGTGGAGAAGAACATTTTTGACAAAACAAGACTCTTTCTATACTATGTCTTTTTGCCAGAACAAAATGTTTCTCGTATTATTTCATTCATGGGTTTTGAGGTGGAGTTCTTTTGTTTTGTTCTGTTTCCTACTAACTTGTCCTTCTCTGTAAAACAATATGAAGGTTGCACTCAGCTCTTACCCCACAGCACCTTTTGTGCCCTTTTTGCTTATGGTAACCTGAAATATCCATTAATGTTAATTAATATTTTACCTTTGGATTTCTATCATGACCTTGCCAGTTTCTGCAGCTAGTTTCATCTTTCATCATCACCATCTTTTAGCAAGCATATTTTAGCCATTGACACAAGGTTAGGTTTTGAACAAAAATCACTGTTCTTTTAATTCCTGGGTGCAAACAGTGTGATCTATACATCAGTACATCAGACACAGTCTTCTTTTGAATCTGGAGAGTCAATAGTCTTTCAAACTGTTAAAAGGCTTTGGCACTCAAGCTGACTACTAATCCACCTTTGTTGTCAGTTCTGGAGAAGACTGATGACCTCAACTCTGAGGACGTCAGGTCTTCTAATCTGACTTAGAAAAATGCTCTTGCACCTTCATTCTCCTATTTTCCAGGCAGATAAGAGGGCAGTTCCCTTCAACCACAGGAGCACCTGCAGGAGAAGCTTGGATAGATCTCTGAAGAAGAACACAGAAGAACCACAGTCACTGAAATAAAGTTTTCTTTCTCCTTCAATACTCATCCATATGCATTAACACTGTGGGTGATCCCATGCACTTCAGATACTCGCTAATTATCTAAAGGTTAAACTCCTGTTATAGCTTCTTCTGAAAGACAGAGTGGGGGGACAGGAGTCAAAACACTCATTATTGTGGAGAGCCAGAAACTGTATTCCTACACAGTAACATCAGTAGAGAAGAGATGAGAAAGGGGGATAAGGTTCTGTTCTGAGTAAAGGGTGAAAATTACTCACAAAAGAATTTGATGAACTCTAGCAGTGTGGGAACTGCTCAGGTCTTCAAACTAGTTCTAGTCCATACTAAGCAGCAGCAAGGATGGGCATGAAGTGGTATGAGCTGAAGCTGTTCCTTGAGTAAGAATGCTTTACATAATCCCTCAAGGCTTATTGTGTAATACTGCTAGGTACAATCTATAATTGGGGTTTTTTTTTGTTTCCTTCACTTCTGTAAGTTTCCAGTCTTGGAACAAAGAGCTTTAGCTTTTGCTTTCCTTGATTAAACTTTAGTTTTTGCTCCCAATCTTTGTGGTGAAAAGCCTGACTCTGGGCAAAAATTCAAAGAAAACCAGTTCTCTAGAGAGTAACTAATCCAATAAAACTGTTAGTGCAGGCAACAGTCTTCCTCCTGTGATAATCTGAAATACAGCTTTCAGCAGGATATAACAACAAGCTTGAAAGTGCAATGAGCAAGTATGCAGGTTTAGTGGCAGAAAGACAATATATGGCTGCAGGTGCCTCTCAGATCATCAATGTGCTAGTTTTTAAAATTAAAGGAACATGTTGTTGAAAATTTCACCCTGAATCTTCATTATTTTTTTGAAAATAACCTATTAAGTCTCCTTGTTTTGGAAAACAGAAGAAAACTTTAGAATTAGGTGAGGTTAATGAATTATCAGAAAGATTATGTAGTCAATCTCCTGAAAAATGCCCTGGTAACAAGCTCTGGTCTTATTTTTCAATTGGTGAGTAATTTTTTTTCTTTCACAGGTCCAGTATTGTCTCATTACCACTATTGTTGAAATCATCTGCCATCAGGAATGCAAAATAGGTGAATTCTAGTTTTCTTAGGTCCTATGGTCCTTCAAGACAGAGCTTAGTACATAGCTGGGAGTGCATTACTACTCTGATTAGGATTTGCTGCTATACTCTTATTAGGATGAAAGACTATGCTAGACTGAGGCCACAAGTGATCTGATTCCAGTGACCACCAAAATAAAGGTCAGCTTGAAGTGCAGGAATCAAATTTCTTTTCTTATAGTCTACTTCAGAAATATATGAAAGTGTTGTGCATGCTTGTTAACATCTGTTGCACAGGATTTTTTAATCCACTTGATAATGTAGATCAAATGTCCAATTTTGTTCTCTTGCTTGACACAAACAGATTAATTTGATTTCATCAAATCATACTGAAAATCCTTAATTTAGTAGTTTTGTCTGTGGTCTGACTGAAACAAAAATAATCGAGTAGTTGGTGAAAGTTAAAAAGAGTTAATAAAAAACAATCAACCTTTTATAATGTCAGCTTTTATAATTTTTCTCCTAGGAAACAAATGTTTGACATTCTTTTAAATTTAGGTGGAATAGAATGCTTGTAAACCTAATTTCTTGATCATGCACAGATACTAAGTATTGGGCAGCTGAGAAATTCTGGTGGAAAATATTTGATTTTCAAGAACTGTCTCCGAGATCCATTCAGCCACAACAACATTACTATTTGTGACACTGAATATGGTTTTGAGCTCTGTACAGATGAGCTAGTTATAAGAATTTAATATTTCAAGCCTTTTGATGGTGGCCAGTTGTCCACAGAGTCTCTGATACCTGCTGTTTGATGCAGCTGCCCTTTGAACTGCTTAGCACCACCATTTCCTATTCCTCTAAACATAATCCTGAAAGCAGCTTAATAACAAATGTGTTAGCAGAACACTGTGGATATCTGTGTCCTGATATTCCAGCCTGGGATTATCTGGTACTTATGTCTCTTTCCTGTCTCAACACTGAATTTGCTAAAATCTAGAAACAGAACCACTCTGCTGTCTTCCTGTCATACTGTCTTTTATGTAAGCTACAAAATCTCCCAGTTCTATTATTACTTGTGCCATTAGCACAAAAGTAAACACTGTTGGAGAAGATGGCTCAGGAAGTAGGGAATATCAGGACACTGGATAAAGGAAGCATGAAAAAATCAACCCCAACCAATGTTTCTTGCAGGATGAGAGTCCCTTCTCCGAATTCTACCAAAATCAGCAGCTGCCAGTGACTTTGTGGGTTGAAATAAAGACTGAAGCCTTCTCCCCATTCCTAGGAATTGTTCTCTGGTCTGTTTCCTCCAGACCTCAGCTTTGAATCTGTAGGCAATGCTGTAGGCAAGTAGCTGTGTCCTCTCGAGAATATCCCAGTCCGTACTCATGCTGTTCACTGTTTCTCTTGTTGGCTTTTCCATCTGCATTTCAAAAGTTCTGCAGAGCTGAGCTTGCTCTTGAGAAAACAAGCAGTTCCCCCCTTCCCTCTCCTTTCCAGAAGTTTAAATTTTACTTAGAGTACAGCAGCCAGAGTGAGGAAAATACAGAGCCTTCTTCTTGGTGGCCGCCAATGCAACCTCTTTAGGGTAACAGAAAATAAATCTAGATTCGTGCAGTAAACTGGAAACAATCTATCATTTGTAGCCACAGAACTAGAGGAGCAAAGAGTTCCAAAGTTCCACACTTCTTAGTAACAACTCGTATTTAAGGAGACCTTATTGCACTATATAGAGGCTGAGCTTTGCCCACTATTATTTCACCAGTTCAGGGAAATACCTCTCAGTGTACGTGACATCTATTCACACATCTAAATATATTTTCAATGTACAGAGCTTATTATTAAATAAAAGCCATCCAATTTAGGTTTCTTACAACACTAGTGGTCCTCAACAAGGTGTTATTAGTTATGAGCTTATTTTACATGGGTCTTCTGTTGTGGTCAACTCCTTTAACAGAACTAGCAATATGCATTGGAACAACTTCTAATTATTTTAAATCACCTGAGGATTATAAAGCCCGAGGATTTCCTATTCCTGTCATTGGATGAATAACATGCTAGGGAAATTGTTCTTCCGGTGTTTGTCTGTGATACTCTCTGCTAGTCTGTAAATTCTCTGATTCAGATTTCATCATTTTGAATGCCCTTCTACAGTATCTGACTCCTGCCTTCATGAGGGTATTTAAATACCAAGAATTAATATAGTAGAAGTATCTTATTCTGCAAATGCAGAATTTGATAGAATGATTCTGATTTATTTTGTTAGCAAATCTGGATTTTAGGAAGCAGAAAGTAATGTCTGTTTTTCCCAAATGTGTGATGCTGGACATATGTTGTTACTAATTTTAACTTTAGTGGCCAATTTTAAGAAAATATTTGTTTCCTACAGTTAGACAAAATCTTGTGTACCTCTATAAAGAAGTGAATAATTGAACTGATCACATTTATTTCTATAGTGACTTTATTAATATGACAGCTAGTAAATTCCAATATGAAAGAAGTACTCGCAAAAGATTTTAGACCAGCAGTTTTGTAGTCCCACAATGCCAGTAATTTTTTGAATTAAATGCAAAATAAATTTCTCTGAATTAACTTCTCCTCAGTAAGTATTTTAACAAAGGTCTCAATTTAACTACAAAACTGATTGGTGGTACAAGTGAAAACTTTTAAATATATGTTTCTGTTTGAAGTGCCAAACAAATTAGAAAAATATGTTTCAATGTCATTGTCTTATTACTTCATACTGAAATTATTAAATGAAGTAGAAGTTATTGCTATGCTAGGGATTTTAAAATTTATTTATTAGGAAATTAACAAATATAACCTGAAATACTCTACAACTCCTTTCAACCAAAAGGGAGAAGTACAGCCTTCTAAATATACCATCAAAATGGGCAGCTGAAATGAAAAAACATGATAAAACTGAATCAGAGTGAGAGTAAATGCTTTAGAAGAAAAATGGTTTCCTTGAAAACCCCTGGTCATCAAATGCACTTGCACATTGAGGATAGACAAGAAAACAGTTCAGCCTGTCAACACTGGGTTGCAACTATTCTCTCCCAGTCAGCCCTACCCCAGTTTACTTGCTGGGTGAGGAAGGAGGCATCTTCATGGCTCAGAATCCTCTCTGGACAGATGGCTGCTGCCTCTCAGCTCTTGGCTGGCCACATGAATGGGTCTGGAGCAGTGTGCAACCTTCAGGCAGTGTTTTGTGTGGTGCTCACTGAGATTAAGTCAGTTCTTGTATTCAGAATCTTTTGACTCCTTCAATGCTACTGATCACCCAAGTAGTGTGAGAACAAAAATAAATAAATATAAATTTAAAAAAATTCTCTTAATGATGTCTCAAATATTTCTTCACTTCTATTCCCGTATATGGGTTTTTTGTTTTTGTTTGGTTGGGTTTTTGGTTTTTTGGGGGGGGAGGAGTTTTTTGGTGGTTTTTTTGGTGTGTTTTTGTTTGTTTGTTTTGTTTTGTTTTGTTTTGTTTTATTTTGGTTTTGGTTTTGGTTTGGTTTGGTTTGCTTTGCTTTGCTTTCGTCTGGTTTGGTTTTGGGTGGGGTCTTTTTTGGGTTTTTTTTTGTTTGTTTGTTTTGTTGTCGTTGTTGTTGTTGTTGTTTTTGGAGGATTTTTTTGGTGGAAAAAACCAGTCCTCTCAAACATATCCAATATATATCCCTGCAGAAATCTGTACACTTGCAGCACTGAAACCTTCAACCCCTTGTTATATAAATGAACGAAACACTGCTTTCCAAAACTAGTTCCTTGTCTCCTTAGCAACACAGGCTGCAAAGAGCTCACCAGCCTGGCACTCTGCTGCATGTATGAGCTTCCAAGTCAACTGGAAGAGTTTTGATTTAGGATTCAGAACCTTCCTTTGACCAGTTCAAGCTACAGGTGAGGGGAGATTCTTTTTTTGCATATAGTCTCATGAAAGCTATAATTTCAATGTTTATCATTGGAATATATAAGCAATGAACCAAGAAGAGCTTCTGAGAAAATAAGATTTTCATGACAAAAGACTGAACAATTTATTCTGTTCTCCCCCACCATGACCACAGAACAAAATATTGTAATACTGAATCTAAATTCTTTAAAAAAGCTCCCCTTAACAACTTATAAGGATGCAAAAAATTATATAAAATTGATACTATGTCTTTCCCAAAGTTTCTAGAAACTAATAATTTTTCTTCTATTGTGGGGCAGAAATGTGAGAAATCTTGCTACAGACACACCTGTCTGTGTCACTGTTGTGAGGTGCTGCTAAAACACTAACAGTTAATATTTTTGTGTCTGGCTTTAGCCAGAAAAGATTTAAATAGGGTCTGGAAATGAAAATCTCCTTTTAAGTCATTCCTCCCCCAGTGTCTTCTAGTTAGCCTGAGGTTTTGTTTGGTTTTTCTGTCTTGATTTTAAACTTCATTTTCATGGTAGTTCTGTACACACACAAGGTAACAGTAATTTTATTTAGAGTTAAGATAGAGATTGTTTCATTTCGGCAGTTGTCACCAGACTCCACTGCATTCCATGATGTCAACAGATTGATGAGGAAATCACTGATGAAGGCAACATCACATGCATTTACTTTCAAATATTATATTACACAAAACATTCATGGTCTTCTTGATTATTTTTACCCTGTGTTGAGAACCAAGAGAGGAACCCCAAGAGACCATCAGTCTTGTAGGTTAGGTGGCTTTGAGCTGCACACACCAGGATCCTGTCTTTTTCTCCAAAATAGGCTGGTGGGAAAAATGATACAGGCATGAGGTCATTCTGTACTTCTACAGAAATTCCTTTTTCATATATATTTAAATACACAGGGAATAATCTCTGTATTACAGTGAGAGACTCCACTGCATGAAGATGGGCAAAGGTTCAGCTGCAGGGAAAGGAAAATATGTTCTTGTACCAGGAGATGTTCCTGCCTGAACCAGTGGGGAACAGCTTGGTGGCTCATATGCTGGAAAGCCTTGGGATCTGGAAGAACGGGGAAGCATCTGTCAAATAGACACACACAAATCACGAATTTCCCTCAGCAACGCAAGTTGGGATTGTTTTTGCTTTCCTTCAGGGGTTTCAATTATAGGGAAAAGACTTCAAGGTCTGTGAATGAAGCCTTCAAGTGGAGAAGTTTCACTGCCCGCCTGTGCTGGTGATGTCAGGTTACACATCCCGCTGCCCGAGGTCTGGGAGCCTGTTGTGTTCGTGCTCTCTGTTCCCTGACTTTCCAGCAGCAAAACACAGCCTGGTCTAACATGGTTTTTTTAGCATTTCTGCTCCAGACCAGCACAAAATCATCATCCCCAGAAAAAAAACCCAAAACATTTAATTAGATTTCCCCACCACATCCATTTGGATCCAAGGGACTTGCTGAACATTGTGCTGCCTGCAGGAAATACAAGAGAAGGACTTCTCCAGTCTCTAACAATCTCTTGCCAGGAGGGGTTTACTTGTGTTACTGTAATGCTCTGTAAAATAAAATTTAGTCTGACAAAAAGCAGCTGCAAGAGAACAACAATACCAATGTCTGATGAAAATTTGAATGACTGAATTGTATGCTGGGTATTATTTTAAGCAAAAATATTTCTTGTAACTAAATTTGGCTGTCTTATAGCAAAAGTTCAGCTGAAATAAAAGGAAATTATTTTAAAAATTGATTTTATAGCCATATCACTTACAGGATATGTAGTACCTTAAATCTAGAAGTGCACATGTAATTTTTCATTCTTAATCTGTAAGTAAATCTGAATTAGTGAGAATAGCTCAAATTGAAACAAGTAAGATATTTGATTCTCATTTTTTCTCTCTGATCATTGAATGAATTCAGAATAGGAAAAGTGGTTTGCAGATCTGTCATTGCAAACTAGATAGAAAACAGAAGAAAGAATATAGAAGACTTTCTGAATGGTGTTTGTTTTCCAATCTCTTTTACCAGCTTTTGACCTGAAGTAGTTTCCAGTGAGAAGCTGTACCGGTGAAAAATATGGACAAATTTTGTAATGCAGCAAGATAAATGTTAAATCAGCATTGATAAATGTTAAATCATCATATTGATTGCTTTTTGCCAGTGACAGTGCATTAAAGAGATCTGCTCATTTTCATTTAATGTTTTGTTTGAATGAGTGATTGCTTCATAACCACCTAGCTGCCTGAAATGAGGCAAGTCCTGATTTAGTTGCCCTTTGCTTATGCAAAAAATAGTTTTGAATGGTTATTTGACTCAGTAGAGAGTGGTACCCTAATGTATTATTCTGCAGAGTAATTTATTGATTAAAGATTTTTCAAACAATCCAGATTGACTTTGTGTGTTCAGCCTGTTCATGAACTAATTTGGTTTTCCCCTTATATTTACAGATCAGCTGGTTTTAATAACAAAAAAGCAGAAAACCACTTGACATTATTTTGGAGATGTTAATATAGACAGTAAATTCAGACAAATCCTTACCTATGACTAACCACACTGAAAAAACTGCATAAACCATATAGAAAAATAATAAGATTTTCCTCCATAAAAACAAAATCTGCATGGTAAATGCACATGGAATTAGAGACACATTTCCACACAAAACTTTACCTCTGGCATTTCCTAATTTTTGGGTACTTAATTGCGCTGTCTTCATGTTTTCTTAATTTGGTGGTTTTACTTTTTTGAATGGAATGTTTGTTTGTGCTGGAGACAGATAATGATCAAACATCTGCCTGTGGATGTACCAGACAACTGCTTGCAGGCTTCACCAAGAGAGGAACACCTCGTTTTTGGGTCCAGAAATGTCAGCCCCTAGTCAACCACAGATTACTTTTCCATAAATTGGCTATAGAATATATTCCCTCCAGCAGAGGGCAGTGGAATGGTAGGTGTACATATATAAGACAGAATTTTAATTTAATTTAGGAGAGAAAATTCAAATATTCATTTAAAAAAATTGAAGTGAGATCAGCAATAAGCAGGAGAGATCATTTGCATTACCCTTCAGGCATAATGTGATTTTGCTTTGGCTTTATTCCAAGAAATACAGAGGAGACCTTTTGATTAACAATGGTATGCCATTATCAAAATATTCTAGTGGTTAAGAATTAAAAAATGTGAATTTCTGAACTAGAAAAAAATGTGTTCTGAATTCCTTAATTGCAAAGTATATTTTTGACAAACATTTTTTTCTCTGAGGAAAAGATTAGGTGAGTATTTCTGTCAAAAGAATAAAACCCATTGAGATATCCACAACACTATTGGTTTTAATTAAAAAATATGCAGACACATAACAGGCCCATGTCTTTAACTATTTATTGTGAGATAAGGTGCTGTTTCAGACTTCTGACCTTTGCAAAGCTGAAAATGCTCCCAAAATGTCAAGACTCTCTGGCAGGTTGGAAATCACATGGCTTGAGCCTGCAATTGCATGGCTAGGAATAAGTGAGACTCAAAGCCTTTATTGATAGCTATAAATTACCTTTTCCCCCTGCATTTTGATTTATAGTATCTGCTCCGAGGGTTTGATGCTCAACATCTGAACCTTAGCAGCTTTGGTGGCATATGGCAAGTGCTAAATGAACATGCTTTTTACTATGTAGGCTGAACTTCTCTTCTCTTGGAGCTTCCTCTAGAAATCTGGTTAATGAAATTGCTCCTTCTTATGGCTACTGTCATTTAAAGCAAAAGAACAGCAGAATTTTCAGTTCAATTGAAAGCAGGATAAAGTGGTGCCACAACTATCAGCAGTTTTTGACAAGAATGCATGAAAAGAAAATAAATGTAGTTGTCTGAATCTTCATTTTTCTGGTCTCTTTTTGCAGGTGCCTGATTTAATGCCATTTTTTCTGTAAATGTAGAGTCTGCTTTTTTTAAACTCTTTTTATTGACTAAATTTAATCTTGGCAGTTTGAGCAGTAAAATTCTGTAGTCATCCTGAAACAAAAACTGAAGAAGGAAGAGAGGTAACAAAAAATGAGAACCTTCAGTCTGAAGTGGAAAGAAATATTGGCATGATATTGAGCTGCCTGTTTTTTCCCTTAGGTCAGTATCTTGCAGAATAACTGCATTCCACATCCTCTTGAGCTGAACCAGTTGCTAGGTCAGGTTGATACACAGTGTTGGTCTATCCCTAAAGTCAAATAACTCTGAAGACTAATTGCTGAATATTCCAAAGACTGCTTTCTAAATATGATATTATGTGATCTCATATCTGCTAGAATTTACCATCATTATACTGGTTTTTGTGGGTTTACATGGTTGTCTTTCACACTTTTTAAAAATCATTTGCATTGAAAATGCATTTTACATTTTCATATTTTCTAACCTTTTTCTATTTCATTTGCATTTGTATGAAAGAGATTAATGGCAATTAATAATCAGGGTTAGGAGAAAGATAATAAGTGAATTCTAGATATGAATGTAAAATTCTAGCTGTGTGTAAGTTAGGTTCTGAGCTGAACTCCTGCAATGCACTTCAGATTTGAGATACTACCGATAAGCAAAGAATCAAATTTCCAATTCCAGCTATTTACTTTATATAAACATCCTGGTTGCAAATGAACCACGAAAATGTTGGATGAAATCATGTCCTTCATCTAAATCTACAGTGAACTTACAGCCAAAAGAAGTATGTTATTCTTTACAGGCACGTCTCAGAACTCCTGGTGAGCTTCCAGTGTGGTTTTGCATGCCTTACAGTTTCAGCCATCCATAAGCATTGCTCTTTGATGTATATCAGTACTTTCTACTAAAGTAGCTCTGGAGCAATAGATAGAGTCTCCTGTTAAATAAATAAATCTGCTCTTGACTTCCAGAATTAAAAATAATATGAGGAATGTCAAGGCAACCTTGGGGGTTAGCCAAGTCTTGAAACAGCTGCTATGACCTTGCATGTCATCATCTTAGCCTTTATTAGTGGTTGATTTGTGAACATCATGGAATTTCTTGGGTTTTGCATTAATTTAATTTTAATTTCTTTTCTGCTCCATATTAGGAGAATTTTGCAAGTATTTACAGGCTGCATAAAATTTCCTAGGAGGTTTGCTTGGAAGGTCTCTAACTCTCTGTTATCCATAATAAAGAAAATGTCACCAATTTGCCCTGATACAAGGTGATCACTGTGGTGGTATTGTAAGATTCTATGAGCTAAAGCCAGTGTCCTCACTATAAAATTTTATCCTCTGTGACCTACCACACAGAACATGGGGCCAGGAAAGAAGCTTTGCTTATATAGAGAGCTGTGAATAGTGGAAGTTTTGTAGGAACAAATTCTCTTCCCACTGCAGAAAGACATTAAAGTGTTCTTTAATTAATGCCTAATTTTAAACTTGCAATTAGTCAGTGAGAACAATAGACCTACCTGTGTTATTTTCCTTAAAGTGTCAAAGCTGTACTGACTTCAACAGATATATAATCAAGCTTCTACAGTTCAGTAGTTGTTGGATAAAAGCTGACTTATGTGCTCAATGAAAGACTGAATTCAACTTTTCTTTAACAGTTCACTAAGGTTTTCTGAGCACCTGTTATTAGATATGCAGTAACTCATGTTGCCACTAGACTTTCCTAAAAACTGAAGCATCACCAAGATGCTTCTCCCAGTATCCTCACTGGGCTCGATTATTCCAAGCAGTAGAAAGCACACTGCGTTATTTTTTATAGTTCTTGAGGTTTTTCTGAACTAGAGCATAAAATTTTGAGGCAAGTGTATCAGTAGTGTTTAGAAAACCCACAGCTTAGAAGTATATAACATAATTTTGTCTTTGATTTTTAACATTGTTGATCTAATTTCCATCACGTCTATACTATATTAGCTGTTTTAACTGCTGTGTCCACTATATGGTTGCAACAAAGGTACTTGTGCTGGGAATAAATATCTAGCTCTTACATAAGGCCTAGAAACACTGCCCAATCAGCAAACTCTTGTGTGTCAACAGCAATATGGATTCAAGGTAATGTCCAGAGAAATTCAAGAAGATATTCAAGGGAATGGTTTGGTTTCCATGTCAAAACTCTGTCTTGTGAAGAAACTCCATCTTTTCTTGGTGAAGAAACTGAAAAGACCTCTTTTTATTTCCTCCAGTTACTTTAGTTACCAATACTTACTTCACATAAATTCAGTCCAGACTTCTGCTTGTACCATACTTGACAAAATTCACAATCTGAGTCAAAAGTTCAGATTTCCAAATCCTAATAAGGGTACTTAAATAATTCACCCATATATGCCAAGAATTTATGAACACATAGAAATCTGTTTTTTAATAAACTTCCCTCTTACAACTGCTGAAGAAAATTAAAGAGAGAAAAGCCATAATTAAACATGACTGACATGCCTATAACATGGTAGATCCTAGAGCAAGATCTATAAAACAAATTTCTATAGACTGTTGTTCAAAGATACATCGTGCTTTGAAAAGGTAGCCATACAATTGTTCTGCTGTTGTTTCCTGGGAGTGTGGGGGTGCTATTTACCAAAGTATTCCCTGACACCTTGTGCATAAGGTAAAGAATCTGCTCGTGTTTGGAATTGTACATGTGTGGCTTAGCTTTATCTTTTGTTTTTCTGATTGCCTTAGGTCCAATTAATGGAAGGGGAAATGCTGCTTATATTCTTTTCAATAACTTTAATTTTAGCTCAGATGGAACAAGAGGAAATATGTTGTGTTGATTTTTAATTTTATGCAAATACACTGAAGTTTAAACTGTAGGAGACTTCATTACAGTGCACAATTTTCCAGCACTTTCACAGCATTTTCTCTTCTCAGGCTCTTCCTGAAGGCGAGTTTGTATAAAATCCATTCAGCTATACATGGAGTTATCAAAATGCAAAAGGCATGTTTCCTTCAGTGAGGGAAGTTTTCCTTTGGTTTTCTTTCTGTCACTCCTTCCCCCATCCCTAATTTCTTCAACACACATGTTCACGCAGTAGCTTGAATGTGTGTCCTATATACAATATTTACAGAGAAATATGTTTTCAGCTGTGTGAAAGGAGAAAGGTGGAAAACCTTGAAATTTACCCAGCATAAGAATGTATCAAATGATGTTCACATCTGTGTGGGCAAGCAATCAAAATAAAATGTATTTTCTTTGAGTAGTTGTGCTAGTAAAACTTAAATGCACAAATGTTTGCCTAAAGGTATGCTTAAAAAATGTATTATTATGAATGAAGTAAATGTACTTAACATTCCAGGCTGTTCTTTTAGGCTTTTCCCCAAAGACTATGCACTCAGTCTGCACTTGGCTTCCAGCAACAGTACTTCTCAAGGAAGATGCCAAGATAGACATAAGACTGAGTGGCAAATATTTTTACAGGTTGTCCTAGGGTCTTGGCCTCATTCAAATCCAGATGCCTGAGTTTTCCTCCTGTGGAAAACAATACTCCTAAAGACACTTGCTTGAGCACTTCTCTGGGACTAGGATACCACTGGGGCATACACAAAGATCTGAGACCTTCTCAGCTGTGCAGCCTAGGCTACACTCACTAAATTCAGGCTTTCAAATATATCTCAGCACACTTGGCTTCCCAAAGCTGTGAAAGGCTTTCCCAGTCCCCAGTAAGGGGAAAATTGCTTTGAATTGTAGGTGGTTGCTCAGGTGCAGGTAAAAAGAGAGTGAGATTTGATCAGACCAAAAATATAGCATTTTATGCTAGTATTACACATATTTGTGTGAAATGGTCATGTCAGGCAGCAGTTCATTAATTTAATCTAGCTACTTTTCTACACTACATGTTTTGATATTGCCACCTAGCTGAGCAGAAGTACAGTATTTGACCATGGAGTAGCCCATGCAAAGACAAAAATGGCAAAGAGAAAAAAAAGGAAAGCAGGCCAGGAAAGTGTTACTTTTCCACATGCCTTTTCTCTGGTAAGATGAGGAATTGCATTTCAGCCACTGTTTGCTGTGTGAAAGCACAGACAGGGTGCAGAGGTTCAGTGCCAGCACATTGACAAATGGAGCAAAACACATGGAACAGTAGGTGTCAAGCCCCAGAAGTGCAATTAATCGTGTGTGCTGTTGCTGCACACTCTGGAGAGGTGATGAGGTTCATTCTCTTTCAGCTGGGCACTTTCAACAGCACAGCTCATTCAGCATGAGCACAGCAGCTGGACGTGAAGCTGCATTAGTGCAGCATCGTGGCCCACTAGAATAATTGAACAGCAAACTAGGTTATTTGCCCACCTACTTTTCCTGCATATTAAATGGGGGATAATGAGCAATTGCTTATGGTCTGTTTGGAATAAGTGACTGTTTGTTCAGCACTTTGAAATCATGAATCAATGTATGCTGCAAATGTGATGTGCCACCTGACAGCTTCATTCAACAGAGAGCCACACTGGAGAGGGAACCAGGTGCCCCTCCCCGGCTCTGACATGCTGCCTTCTGCAGAAAATGGGGATGGGCACCTGGTTCCCTCTCCAGTGTGATTCCTTCGTCTTAGTTTGAGAACAAATGTGTCCAAGGGGGCTTATTCTCCACCTTGACAAAAGTGAGCAAAGCCTAAATGAGGCAAGAGGAAGATAGACATTATGGTTGCCTGGATTACTTTGACTTCCATAGACATAACTCTTCAGTTAGCAATCAGGTGGCACAAGAATTGGTTTTGGCACTCCTAAAGCCTTTCCAGGCAAATCAAGCTGATTTTTTTAGACAAGGCTCTGAAAAGAAAACTAATATCTTTATGGAGTTATTTCTGAGGATTTCTTCCAATGCTGGCTTTCAGATCCAAGGCTGAGGACTCCTGGTGGGATTCATTTCTCTAGTTCACATTGATGGACCAAATAAGCTGGTGCATTCCATGAAATGGCTTACAGAAGCTTCCAGGGCTCCCTGATGCAGTGGCTTTCCTGAGCTTTTTCAGAGGTACAGCATTTCTGACCTCTTGTCAGCACCACACAACTACCTGTTTCTAGTGGTCTCCTTTTTCTGCACTGCAGGGATCTTTCAAGGGATGCTCTGAAAACAGGGAAGATTATAGGATTGCAGCTGTTTCCAAGAGGCTGAAAAGAAAAGAGCTGAATTAGGTTCTCTGGATTTACAGCTTTCCAGAACTGTTTAGTTGTTCATACCACTGTACAATATTCTGTCAAATAACTGGTAAATCCTAATGATTTTATGTATCAGTATTTTTTAAAATATAGTCACAGAAAGCTGTAGTTAGATTTCCATTTTCAATATTAACTCTGCCCTGTTATTTTCTGCCTATGCCATGATCATAACCCTCCAACTCAAGGAGTTAAACAAGTCTTTATGGCAAATCTGGAGCATATACTGATCTATGTGATTTTGTAATTATAATTATGATCTAGAGGTTTGTTTCTCTCTGGCTTGCAATAATGTAGCTGCATGGAGAGATGGTGACTGAGATGGAAATTCACTTATTATTCAGTCCACCACTCCTTGTCCGAAACACATGGATGGTTGTTACAATATTGCAGTTATCCATAACAGAGACAGAAAGAGGGAGAAAAAGAGTGTGGTTCTTTTAACTCATAATTAATAGGCATTTTACTTCAAAAAATTCCTTTTGAGTTCAGTAGACACAGTTTTATTTACAGTTTGTTTTAACTTTATCTTCTTTACTGCGTGACCTACACTAAGGGGGAACCAGCAAGCCTCGCAGCAAAATGGAAGGCATAAGGAGAGACTGGTTATGCAGGAACAGCTGCTTGTTTTCAGCAGCATCAGTTGAGAGTTTTTCACATTCTCCTTCTCCGCCTCTCCCCAAATGTTCAGCCTGCTGTGTGCAAGCTGGGTGTTTACAGTTCAGGACTATGGAGGAGGAGGAAATATTTTGCCTATTGTTCAGTGACGTCAATGGCTTCGCTCCCAGTCACTTGAGGGACGCTGGTGCTTAGCAAATGTCAGTACACTGCTGCTACTGCATGTGCCTTACAGGCTGCTTGCAGGGATTTAAGGTCTCTCCTCCAAGATAGATCCAGTTGGCAGACGAGGCGGGTGTGAAAGGCAAGGAGCAGTAGCCATGGAAAGCTGGTCTGCTGCTTTTTGCATGCGAAAACCTCCATACGAGTTTCTTCTTGAGGCATTAACATGGCGTATTTATTAGCATTAAATACAGAATTCAGCTTTAAAATATCTGCTATTCTGCACCAAGTTCTTTCTTTCCACATTCTTTTCCTCTGTATTAAGAGGAATTTTCAAACCTTGTTGTATATCAAGGACCTAAAAATCCCCCACAGAATACACCAAGAATTTTATAATCAGGATAAACACTTAACTCAAAAGCTGACTCAATTCAGTGTTTTTCTGAGGCATTCTCACACATATTTTGTTACTAGATATTTAAAACTGAATGGCAATTATATTTTGCTGAAGATTTTTTAAGTTCAGGGCTGAATTTATTTTTTTATGCATGTTTTTTGAAAGTGTTGATATTCCTAACTGCAACTGGAAAGTAATTCTTCAATCACTTTATCTCATCAAAACATATTTGAAATTATTTTTTGAAAACTTTGCTGCTCACGTTTGTGATTTTAAACATTTATATCTGCACCCTTTCTGCATGTGTGCAGGAAAACAGTATTTTAGAAAACACGGAAATTGTTCCTTGGTGTCAATGGTTTATGTTAAGTTTTTGTAGCTGAAATTGAAAAGCTTGGTTTTGAAGAAATAATTCATTATATATATATGAACAGAGATGTGATTATGGATGGGACCAGATGATCAGCTTACTAATTATCTTGATGTGAGAACCTGTATTTATTTCCTATTAATATAATAGGCACCATGAAAATGTCAGGTATTTTGAGGGTTCATCAAAGCTTATAGTATAGTGTAGCATTATACTGATACCTTAAGTTAAAGGGAGAACATAAATAGATGCTGCCATTTTGTAGGAAAAATTGAAAAGCTAAAAGCAAACACAAGTAAACAAAGAGCCTAGCATTGGGGTTACAGTGGAAAATAAAAAGGTGAGACAAACTATTGTAAGCGCCTTTCAGGTCTTGACATAGCCAGGGATCATTATCCATTGCTGACAGGTATATACAGTCACAAAAAAGATTCCATAGGTAGCCTGGCTTTCTGTGCTGAGAAATAACTTTAGATATTTTGAGATGATATGTACTTAAATCTGCACACTTTACTTTCTAAGTTGCTCATATACTTGAATCATTCACTGATTAACAGACAAAGGCCTTACCCCAGAATGGTTCCACACAGGATTTTTCTGGTAGATGAGGAATATATGAATGGCTTTTTAAAAACACACATTAAACGATGGGAGCAAATATTTTCTGCCAAAAAAAATATATACCTGCTTTATTTGTTTGCTTGCAAAATCTTAATCACCTCTTTAGATTTTCCCAGATCCCAGGTCTTTTTGTTTTGCTTCATTTTTATATACTGTGGTTTTAAAGCAGCAAACAATTGCAGAATGTGACCCTATAGATATCTGTTGTGCTTCTGGTCTGCCAAGACACCCAGACCAGAAGCCTTATTCAAGAGAAGGATAATAAAAAAAAATACAATTTTTTTTTCTGATATACTGTGTTGGGTTTGGTCAAGATGATGATGATAATCACCTGGCAAGATATCCAAGCGTTCTAAGGAATCTGTTTTAAATCAGTGTTGAATGTTGGCTTCAACATCCAAATAGAGAGAAAGAAAAGCCTATTATAATTTCACTGCTTTTATTCCAATCACTTTATAATCTTCCAAAACAAAAACAACTGATAAAGGCAGATTTGTTACCACCACCTCTCTTTCAAAGAGGAAGATAGCAAATTCAGTGTGCAGATTATTCCTGGTGAAGAATGTTTGGTATGTCTTCTGCAAAGTATTGCCAATATAGCTATGAATACTTCATCAGCTTTCATACCAAAGGCAATAAATATTGAATTCTGCTTTATCTGTTAATTGCAGAATGCCCTGCCACTTCACTTAAGAAGCCTTTTTCATAATATGAACTCACAACAAATAACCCTTCTGTAGAGCAAATGCACACCTTTCTTATTTTCCATATAGTCATTTTACCTCATGGATAGAAATAGGAGACTTAAAGGTCTTCTGAATTTGAATCACAACTGAATTACTGTTACCACAGGCCCCCAGTAATGATTTCCTTACTTTTCAAGAAGTTTCAGGAGCAGTTCATCATCTTATAAGAAGGAATGTAAAAATTATAAGACATAATATACAGCAGGAAATTTAATACTTAGTTTTCTTGAGACACTTTTGCATAGATGCACAGATATATGTAAATATCAAATTAATGTAAAACAATGTATCAAACTAACATAAAATACTCTGTGATGTCTATAGTTATATATATGTGATATATATAATTACAATTATCTTATCCTTACAGGCATGGACTATAAGCCTCAAAAGACCAAACCCTAAACCATGCACTTAGAAATCTTTTCATAACAGAGATGTTCAAAGACACATCCAAAATTATTTGTATAAATAAGAAAGAGGTGAATGTTGAAATACTCTTCACTTAGCTTTGTTTTCTAGTACCCCAGTAACCTGTAAACAAACATATTTTTGCCTTTCAGATTCTAGAGGAGTTTCTAAATCAGGCTTACATTTCCTCTACTTGTCTTATAGAGTTTTTTCCTAACAACATCAAATCGCTGTTTGCCAGCTTTCAGCTGTAACAGGGGGGAGACCTGTCATCACCCATAGGAAAACAATGAATTGTGTCTAGCCAGAAAATAAAGTGAGCACTTTCTTCACATAATAAACTAGTTCTTTACAGAGCTAGTTTTTCAAATAGACAATACAGAAAGAAAAATATGTAATGAATTCTGTTGTTAAAACGAAAAAAAAATTGTAAGCTATTACATCACTTTCTGCTTCAGTGGGGATGGGTAAGGACAGAAATTAAGAAAGGGAGTTTCTTTTTCTCCCTCCTTCCCTTCCTCTCTCTGCCTCCTTTGACTCCTTCCCTTTGCTTCTGCCTTCCCTCCCCTTCCAGCAAGATACATATCTAAAGCTGTTCCTCTTTCTACTGTGGCTCCTTAATTTTAAACTCCTGCAAAACAGTTAAGGAAAATCTTCTTTAAATTAACATATAATGGCTAGGTCCATCAGTTTGTTAGGATGATATTCATATTGTTAGAAAAGTAATTTTGGAGTACATGAAAAGCATGAAATGTGAAAATTTCATCTGCTGACAACCTATGGTTGCTTTGTTTCCTGTGACTGTAGCCTATGTTTTGGAGAAAATCTGAGCCCATGAATTTGTATTCTCTGTGGTATTATATACACCTCTTGACTTTTTGTAATGGCTTGGTCTTTATTCTCAGACCCCCTGAGAACTGTTTTAGGGTAGTCGTTTCTGTGAAGATTTTTTGTGAGCTCCACTATACTACATGCAGCAATGGCTCACAAGCCAGGCTTGCCAAGAAAGCAGAGGGCCATTCTAAAGTGGGCATTTCTCTCACTTGGGCTCAGAGTGAAGACAAGCTTTGCCTTTCGGGCATAAATCATATTTTTACACAATAATTTTTTTCAGTAAGAGAGCAGTCGCTAAGGAATAAGCAGCTAGCTGTTTTCATAAAAATCAAACTGAAATGGAACAAAAACATAGTGAACCTATTAAAATAAAGGAGGAAAGTACAGTCGTTATGGTGAGGAATAATGCCACTATTTAACACCATATATGATTCCTAAATAGACATTATCATAGGATATTAACATTAAATATATGTATAATAGTGTCTCAGATCTTCTGGGAGTCCCATATATTTTGCAGACTATTTCTCAGTCACAACTGCAATGCAGTGGGTGGAACATTTCAGCTTTCTGCATCCAGAAAAGTACACAGAATCTTTCGGGAGCATGCTGTGTGCAAGAATGACAAAAAACCAAGCTAGCAATCAAATCGGAAGCTGGCAAGGAAATACGGAGAGGGGAGGGAGGAATATATACTTTTTAATTTCTGAAGAAGATGTTTAATTTCTCCTCTATAAGATCACAGCATGCCAGCATGACATGCAAGTCTCATGTCAGCAGATTAGCCAGGGCATCTTCAAGTAGCTGCATATTTGAAAATAAATGGGAAACAGATAGAAGGAGACTGGAGGAGGGGAAATTTGGCATATTGTTAATCCATATAAAAGTTTGGGAGATTAGTGCATGTTGGAAAGTACCTCCTCCCCTTTCCAGGATAGCATGAGGAATGGGATAAACACCAGATGCAACACAGAGTTGAGATGCCTAGAGGGAATGGAGTCACCTGATAATTGGAGGGGTAACTGGTCTGGAAGGGAGAGAGCAGGGAGGAATGAAACATAATACCACATTTAAGAGAGGAGCTGGTAAGAGTCTGGGTCTAGTGCTTGGCAACAAGAGCTGCTTACAGCTTGGGAGGCAGGGATCTTATTTCTCAGGTAGGGAAGTTTATCACAAGAAACGGTTTGACTCCAGACTTGACTTCAGAAATATACACTAATACAGAAAGGGGTATTTGTGTCCAGGTTCAGTCTGGTTTGAATGATGAGCCCACCATTCTCAGCTTTGGAGAGTCAAAACATTATCCCAGTTTTGTGACTGGTTGTGACTCTGCCCTATCATTTGCAGCAGTCAATGTCAGGCTGCACTGCTGAGTCGCTTGGAGATGCTGAAAACCCAAGAATCAGAATGAAGCCATGCTGGAGAGCAGAGATCCATGCAATCCAGAAGCTGAGGCACCTTTTTCATTCACACTCCCAAGGCTGTGTACAAGACTAAAGGGGTGGCTGTCAGGATTGCACTGGGAGTTGTGAGATAACTGTGCACTTGTGCCACAGAGAGCATGTTAGCCAGGCCTGAACAGACCACTATAGATCATAATGTAACCTCTTTCCGTAATTAAAATAGATTACATAGCTTTCATGATAATAGGATCAACATTTTATGTCAGCCCCCTTACCTGCCATTCTATGCTTAATTCAGCAGTTATTCATAGGAGAGAAGAAACTTATATTGCCAAGTTCTGTAATCTCAATATACCCCATGTAATTTACAGCCATTTAAAATTTCTTTTTCTTTACAGAAGATTTTTATCAGTTTTATGTTTCCTCTAAATAGCATTTACTACCATAGAAGTAGTACTAGAAGTAATAATACTTGTATTATATTAGTCTCCAGAAATTCCAGCAGTGGTTGTGATATGTGTAAATACAAAAAAAAACCCCAACACAATCTTTGCCTTGAGCAATTTACACACTGAATCTTGTTGCAGCTATATTGTGTTTCACCTGTTCTCCTCCAAATCAGAATGCTTAATAGTAAAGGAGTAATTCTGTACATACAACAGGATTCCTGTAGTGCATGATGACTCTTTTTCAGCTCTTTTTGTCCATGTCATTTATTGTCTGCAGTTGAATTACATTGCTTTTTCACTCCATGCCAAGAACAGGTAGGATTCTCTTGCCACATATAAGCAGATCAACACAGAAAAGCTTTTTTGTTTTCCCCCATGTGAAAGCTCTTCTCCCTGAATGTGAATGAACAAAATTCTTACACTTAAAAACACCTTTAATTTCTTTCCTATACACAAGATATATCAAGATGCTTTATCTTGATAGCCTAACATGGGAATTGCCACAGGAATACTTTGTTCTGTTTTCTTTGGCAAGTAACTGTCTTTGAATATTGCCTTATTTTCCTATGGAAGGATGGCTAAGTGAGATACACTCCCAAAACAGCGATGCCATGACAAAACACTATTTCATGCAGTTTTTTAATGCAGGTTTTTTACACAGGAAGCCAAGCTAGGGTAAATAAGCCTATCAGGCTCACACAGAGGATTAGCATGGTTGCCACAAGGTAGAAAAGATTGTTGAACTATGTCAACATGAACAGTGCATCAGTCCTGCTGTCTCCTAAATTGCCACATAATCAATATTCTCCCAGACCTCTCTTCCTTTTCTGATGGCCCTTTAAGACAGCTGAGCACTATCTGCTCAGCTAAGATGTCTGCTGCTTCCCTTTGGTATCTTTAACAAGGAGCATCAGGATCATTTTTTCTGGGTAATTGAACTCTTACCTTACTGTATCTACTTGTGGTGAGTGTGTGAATGGCAAAATTTTTCTGTGCCTCCCATCAGTATTTGTGACTGAATAAAGGAAAGGAGTGAGACAGGGTAAAGATGAAATTTCACAGATCTCTAATGACTACAGGACAGTGTTGCCAGTTCACCTCATTTCTCTTGCTGCTCAAAGAGGAAGCACGGGTGAAAGATGCTGGCAGGCAATTGTTCATCGAAGTGCATCTGCATGCAGGAATTTCTTGTAATGGAATATGTCCTTTGAAACAGTGACCGAATATAATCAAACTGAAGACAAGGATGCGCATTATTTAAGCAAGATATGAAAAGATGGAAGAAACAGATATTAAGGATGGAGGGCAACACAGCAAAGCAAGTAGCTGCTCCAAGTTGAGGCTCAGCAAAGCAGCAAAACTGACTGGGGTTATGAGACACTTATTTTGCAAATAAATTCTTTTAGTTAAACTTAAAAACGAGTAAGGAGGATGTACTGAAGACGGGTCACACCTTAGCAAGCATTTGAGTGCCGTTAATGGCAGTGACATAACTGTTGGGCTGAAAAGGTTGGGCTCAGTGTCCTCATGAACCTGATGAGCAGGTTTGGACAAACAGAGGCAAAACCCGAGAATGAGCCAGGGCTGAGGAGCTTTGGCTGGATGAATATGATCTCTCCCACTGAGTAAACGCTCAGAGACACCTAGCAAATAAAGCTAAGCAGGGTGTTTGCAGATGGAATAAAACCAGCATTCTATTAATTTATTGTCTTCCTGTAAATGTTTTGTTTTTAATTGTAAGATGTTAACCATATTCAAGCAAAGCTGAACAATAAGGCTGTCAAATTTCCATGTTCAACTCTTTCATACTTCCCAAAACCAGAGGGAAAGAGCACAGCCCAGCAGACTTGGCGGTTAAGTGCAGTGGACAGATGCTGTGGACTAACCTTAAACTGTACAGCAACTGCAAATTCCAGCTCTGGTAGAGGCATGAGACTGAAGAGAGGTTCTTGTAGCAACACTGGCCAAAGTAGGCAGGAAAAGCTACATCTGTGTCAGATGACCTAAACTGATGAGTTCTGTTGCTGTTACATTTTAAACAAGATCTTTAAAAAGTGTACTTAAAAATTATTTAAATGCCCATCCAAAAGTCAACATTCTCTTGGTGGTACACTGCAGCAGGACTTGTTTCTGAAGACACCCTGAATGCCTGGGGAGCTTGATTTGGCTCTGTGTTAAATGAAAATTGTCTTAGGATAATAAAAAATACTTAAGGATAAAATTAAGATTCCCTGCACTACTTCAGCTGGATATGGTTTTCTGTATTTTTTATTTTACTGGTGTGTAGGTGGCATGTAGGTTTTCTGACACCACTAATTTATTGACTTTCTCCAATCCTATATGTGTACAGGTTACATTTCCAACACTATTTCCAAAATTATTTCTCCATGTATGTGCTAATAGTGATTTTTTGGATTTTCTTTCTCTGTGCAAGGACTACAGCTATAGCTTTATTATTGATAGTCTTTATTACAAATCTTTTTTGACAGCATGAGTCTAAAGGAAGTATGACTGGACAACACTTTACCTTGTTAGGCATGTACCAATTTGTTTGGTTGCTATGACAAATGCTCCAAAGCCACAAGTGATGCTGAGCTCTCATAGGACAAATGATACAGGGCAGCACTGAATAAAATAAAGCATTCATTGGTCTTCAGTGTCTTTCCAAAGCAGTCTATCCTTTGCCTGTTTTCTTCATTCTCTAAGGTTTTTTCATCTGACCACTGCAGAACAAAACTGGAAAATTTCTAGTGTGCAATAAAGAATGAGCCAACATAAATTTAAGTTAATGCATAAAACCAGGCATATTATTCTTTCCCTCCTCACAACCTGCTGCTTTTTCTTTCCAGTACTGCTGGAGGAAGATTTTTTTTTCGCTGGGGACACGTTTTGGGCCATTCTCATTTCGATGTACTGAGTGTATATCTTCTAATAGCCAATTGAGTCAACTTATACAGAGGGTTAACCATTTTCTTAAGTGCTAAGAAACTTTAGGAAGGGACTGAAGACCAACTCATACATGCATAGTCTCAGTAAACCCAAGTTTCTTATATTAATAGAAGATGGAGAAAAAAATCCAGTAGCTCTGCTTCGAAAGAAAGTATTCCATGACTTTAAAGCAAGTTGACCAAAATTGTCTTTCCGGGAGGCAAAGTTAAGTATGCAGAAGAAATCCTTCAAGCAAGCAGACATTCATTGTGTGTAAAGAGCAGGGTGCTAAGGAAAACAAAACAAAAAATCCAAAAAGTCATCAGGTCTACAGGGCTTGAATATTCCGAAACTCACAGACAGAGCTGGCAGTTGCTTCTCATAAGGTAATTCAAGAGTGGAACATCATATGGTGTTAACTGTCAGGGCTGAAGTGCTTTGGTAGAAATGTGTGTGGGAAGCCTGCAGAGCCTGCCTGCAATGTGCCTAACAAACAAAATCGTTTTGCATTACATTCACCCACAAATTGAAAATATATGCAATGTTTATTCTAGTATAGTTTTTGGCATAGGTTGCACCTCTAACACTTTGAACAATTTAAGCAAGCCTGGGGATCTTATCGAGGGCAGTAAATTAGAACATTTTGTTTGTAGAAAAAGGATTTGCTGTACTCCACTGCAAAAGCCAAGCCAAAGTTGAACTATGTCCTTTAAAAAAACAAAATAAAACATTTTTATAAGATAAACTGTCTCCATCTAGAAAACAGTTAAATAATGACCTTATTGACAGCAGCTGAACAAACTTGCCATAGAAAAATGTGTCATTTTCAACACATTCGGATTAGGGGGTATTTGTCCCTGTTTTGCTTTATATAAATACATTTCTGTAATGTATACAGACCCTCACCGGCATTTGAAAAAACAAACACAGATCTGGGAAAGATTTTTATAATGATTTCAAGTTTTTTAAAAGTTTGCTTTTACAAAATCCTGAAGTACATATGAACTTTTCTGTACTTTTACAGTAATGTATGTATGGAGGCACAGACTACGCTTCAGACTGTGAAAATAAAAATTAAAAAAAAAAGATATTTCCATGACTGAAATCTTCTTGTAATTTGGGTGGACATGGCCACTTGAAACTACTGACAACAAGCTCTGCAAGCTACATAAATCCTCAGTGAGACTTTACAAACAAACAAGGAAATTAGGTTCAGCCTACTTTTGAATAAAATTTACTGAGGGCCTTTGGCACTGTCCCAGAAACAGATTTTTTTCTCCTCTATTTTTTGTCCAAGCAGTTGTCTATCTTCTCTCTACTGGAATTTAAATTGCCCCCTTTCTTTGGAGTGTTGATTTTTATAAAGCTTCTGTGAGGTAAATACTTTTATAACGTCATTATAAGAGAACAGAAGCACTGTAGATCCAGAGTACTTGCTGAGTCTTCACAATATCTTTTGTAGTACATCGGCAAGTTCACTCAGCATTGACCCAAATGGACCTTGTCAAAAACTCCAAAATCCCAAATGGAATAAGTCAAACATTGCATCATTGAGGGTAATTTAATGAAAAAGCCTTGTTTTTTTCAGGAATGCAGAAAATTTTCTTACTCAAAACATTCTTTGGTAGGTTACATTGGCTACAATGTTGCAGTAGAAAAAACCAAAACAAAATGGAAAAAAAAGAGAGAGAAAAGCAGAATTTGAAAATTTAGCTCAAACCTAAACTACCATTTTAGTAGTATAAGCTGGTCAGCCATAATGTTAAAATTCAGAGTAAAAGCTGGGCCAGCGAAGTCTTGAGTGGATCTCAAAGCAGATCAAATTGTCAGCATTTGTTCCTGGCAAGGAGGCCTTCTCAAGTGGAAGCAGACACCCAACAGAAGATCCAGTCTTTAATATTTTTATCCTGACCTAAGGCTGTGTTAAGCTTATGTTCCATGAAACGAAAAGTTAAGTAACATAAGAGAAACTTTGTGTTCCATTTAAAGAAGCAACATCGGCAGAATTTAATTTCTGTCTCTACTTCATGGTGCTCTAGATGTTGATACAAATATTTCTATTTTCTGTATTTGCTTTCTTTAACACCTGATGACAGCCGGTGGCAGAAACTGCGGTGTGGGGGGAGGTACGCTACGTAGAACCCAGCTAGAGCCCTCATTTTCTGCAGATTTTGCTTCCTCTTTTGAATTAATTTCAGTCAGAAGAAGAAAATGGCAGTGTTTTTATCCAATAATATGGAAGTCAGGCTAAGCATTTAAAATGTATTGAGATTTATTACACGGTATTTGATTTATTTAGTTGAATGGCAACTTCATGTAGGAAACTCAGCAGGACATCATATGGCACAAAACTGTAGTAGCTCCTTCTAAATCTAGTGTATTCTACTGCCATTCAGCCATAGGGAAACCCAGGCAGAATGAGAAAACCAGAGAAATTGCTAGCAGCAAATTAATTCCTTGTCTTCGCATGTTTCAAACAAGAGTACCACAGAGAAAAAAATAACTCACATGTATTAATTTAGTTGTTCGTTTTCTATGTTTTCAAACATTTGTAAAACATTTGTTTGTCTGTATGTCGTTACTGTGATTAAACATGTTTATTAAAAATATTTTTAAAGTGCATAGTAAGGAGTGACAGACAGTTGGAAACTACTGGAGTTAGTACGTATTATTAAATCAATGTGCTCTGAGATTTTGAATTGTTTGAATAATTTACTGTAAGTGGTTTATTTAGACAAGACAGCAGCAACTTGTAGCAACTAGAAGCACTCAAGCCAGCCTGATGTGATGCAGCTTGAAGACCAGTGGCAGCTCAGCTGTGTCTTGTCATTGGCTGCTTTTCTCGTTGCCATCTTCTGTGATGGTCCAGATTTTGTTTTAATGTTCTTGTTAGTCATAACTATTCACCAAACAATTTATGCAAATAAATTTCAGTTTTTAGATAGTTTTTTCTCTGCTCACTTACATGAAATATGGTGTCACTCACTGAGTCCCATTATTGTTTTTGTCCTCTGTGTTGATATATGACATTGCTACAAGAAATAATAAGAAATAAAATGCAAACAATGATCATTTGTGTAAACTTCTGAATTAGTTCTGGAACTCACGACTCTTCTATGAATAAAATCCTGAGCCTCTGAATAGTACCATGGTATAAATAAATGATAAATACCGAAAAGCAACAAAATATTCTGCTTCAGTGAACCCTTGTCATGTTGAATGGTAAAATTCCCACTGCATTCAGAGTTTTAATGCTATTCATAATATATTCCCTAGGGCTTTTTTGTACCATTCTGCCAATTTATTGACATCATTATTCATGTGATTTTTAACATTTGATGCTACAACACTATCCTGGTTCCAGCCAGGACAGGGTAAATTTTTTGCAGCAGCCAGGAAAGAGCATGGCCAGGACACAGAGATTATGCTGTAACACCTCACTTCATTTCTGGGGGTGGGGAAAATGGAGTCTTTTCCAGCAAGAAAACATGCTTGTTGAGAAAACATGGCAGAGGGACCCATCCGATATTTTCTCTTACCAAGTTGGCTTTTTTCTGTGTGGATTCTTTCTTCTCTTCTGTTATTAGTATTTTTGCTGTTACTGTTCTTATCTCATTGCTGTTTCCAGTAAATTGTTCTTATCTCAGCCTGTGATCTTTCTCTTTTATGCTTCCAATTCTCCTCTCCAGCCGCCCTCAGGAGGGAAGGGGGAGCAAGCAGCAGCATGGGACCATTAAACTGGAGAATACCATCCCTAAACTGGGACAAGCACTATCACTTCAGCTGTAATATTTTTATTTGTAATGAAAATTAAGAATATGCTAAGAGTCTTAATTTTTCTAAAGATTACAATTGTTAACAATAAATAGGACTGGATCCTCTAAAAGGCAATCTGGAGTTCCGGCTTTGTGGGTTTATTTGCTTACTTAGTTGTCTTTTATTTACTACAATGACAAAATGTCAGTGCAAAGAAGGATCTGACTGTTTCAAAATCTCAGCAGAACTCTGTGAGGAATGCTCAGCTGCTTTGTTATACATTATTGCAAGCATGGGATTAACACAGCTCAACATCAATTATCAGAGCTAGAAAAAACTCTCTTCTATTTGCATCCCATTTGTGTTGTGAAATCATAGGCCAAAGTGAGAACCCTTTTTTTCAGCAAAGTGAGATAAATAACTAAAGCTTGGCCTTAACTAGAATTCAGGCTAAATCAAAATCCTAAGGCTTTCCTACAATCATTGAAAGGTCAAGGATGAAAAACTGTCTCCTCAACATGTAAGGTGTTTTTCCCAATTTCTTTCAGATGATGCTCTCAGTCATATGGTTTAGTTTCAGGTAGTCCTGCATGAAACAGGGACTTGTACTCAATGATCTTTATGGGTTTCTTCCAAATCAAGATATATTCTATGACTTCAGATGCCTAAACTGGCATTTTAGCTTCTCAACTCACTGTCATATCTGCCCCTAATGTCTAATTTATCACAAAACTGTAGGTTCTCAACCTAAGATTGCAATACACTTAACGTGCTCGCTTGACAATAGGTCAGGAAGACATAACTTCTTTAAGAAGCTTGGGAAAAAAGAAGATAACTTAAAAAGCCCTTAGGCAATTTGGTTTCAGCATGACTTTTTGATCATAGTCAAATAAGCAAGAAGTTGACTCATTATTAGTGTAATATAGTAACAGAGAAGCAAGGAAGTTAAAAAAGGCAAGAAATATTCTTTAATGAAGCGTGTTTGGAAACTGGAAAGTCTCTGATGTTACAAATTAATTAGTCATTGCTTATTAATGTAATTAATTAATCCAAATTAAATGTTAAAATAATTATTTTAAATCACATTAGGAACAAAAAGTGAAATTATAGACAATATTCCATTTGCAAAGTCTCCCTAATGGATGAGAAATACTGCAGCAAGGCTTACTCACTGTCTAAAATGCAGTTTGAGATAAATAGACTGACAAGTACGCGAAATTAAAATCTTCTTAAGTCAGTTTGGGCAGATATATCAGATCAGTCTAGACCAAAGCAAGTCCTCTCCAGCTCTGTAGACATCACTAAATGGAGTCTGGCTCCTGCCAAGTCTGTGGTGCAGAAATGTCACTTGCAGCTTGAGGACGTTCCCTTAGTAGTTGAAGCCAAAGTACCTTGGGAGCCACTGTGACATCCCAAGTGAAGGATCTTGCCTGTGCACAGGTTTGACTCCACAAGATCAGGGTAACTGATTTTTAATGGTATAGCTCACCTGAAAAAAACCTTGGAGATCACACTGTCCAATTCAAACCTGTAAATCTGGAACATTTTTTTCATCAATCCGAACTGTTAGCAATAGTGAGGGAATAAATACTGTTCATTGGGGAAAATATCCAGCAAGAGATCATTTTAACAAGGGATTTTGGAAAGAGTATTACTGCTTTTGGGGGATGTGATCTAATAATCTTACTAGGTTACTAAATGTAACTAGAAGGGTTTTGATTGAATAAATGTGATAAATGCTTCTTGCCCTGAATTGTTAACTCACGTCATTTAAACTTATGGTGTTTTATGAGTTAGCCCGGTCTATTTCCATTTGCACTACAGAATTCCTTAATACTTACACCTTTTAGTGCTTTGTCTAGCCCACTCTTCTCACCTTTACAATGATATAATGTGATCTGGATACAGAGAGTACTCCAGTGTAAAATAAATGAGGTTTATCACGATGTTCAGCAGACAGTTCCCTTCTTTAAATGTAAGCTTCATTCTCTCCTTTTATCTCTGAACAAGTCCTCTTGTTGATGGGATCTATGTCCTTCTATTGCCTTTATTATATAATGTTTCCAAAGAGTTTGCACTCAGCCTTATTATGTGACCTAAATCCTATAGCTTTGCTGCCTTTGTCTATAGGTTCTAAGTTCTTGTCGTAGCAGATGTCTCAGTGTTCTCAACATCTAGAAAGCTTTTGATTTCAGCAATATAAATCCAGAGTAACTTCACTAACAGTACAAGTAGTGTAAAATTCTCACCCAAGAACAGGCTAGCCTGATGCACACAACAGTCTGGAAGACTTACAGGACTCAAGAGATGCATCAGATACTTGCAACTTCCTTTCTCATCCTGTAACGTGTGCTGTGAAATTTTGCAAGGGAGTTGGCATTTGCATTCATCCTTGGCATGTAAAAGCTATATGATTTCTTTCCAAAGGGTGAAGATGGGCTGCAGATACATCTACACATGTTTTCCTGCTTGGAAATTTGCTGGCTGGATATGTAATTTGACTAGTGTTTTTGTGTTACAGCAAACTTGGAAGGAGAGAAAAGTATCTGCTTGATTTTTAGAGCAAAAGCATTCAATGACTTTGTCCAGTTATATCCTGTGTTAGCCTAAGATTTCTTTTAGCTTTTTGTACTGAAAACACATGCTTTTCTTTCTGTCTCACCCCAGAGCCCAGTGTCATCAGTAGAATTGTTCTGGATTTACAGAGTGTAAGTGAGAACAGAACTTGGATTTGTATCTAGCTCATTGGGATTTTCATTGTAACAACCTTCAAGCTCATGAATAATCACTCTTCTGCAAATCCTTACCACTCTGCTTACTGAAGTATTCAGAACAATACTTAAAGCAAAATTAATAGAGTATTACTAACTTTTAATACAACTTAATTAATTAAACTGTGTGGAGTTATGCAGACACTTAAAATGAAGCACTGTTTAAGTAGCCCTTTTGTATTAGATCTCTTGACTTTGCATGTGTATTTATTTTAAAGGAATTTTGAGTATTAATACTCTAAAGTTATTGCAAAATAAGATCCTCAACACTTCTATCTATTGGAGCACTGGATTCAGACATTTCATTTTTTTTTTGACCCCAGTACCTAGCACATGAAGTCAAACTGGAGATTTTAGATTAAGATCAGTTTCACTTCATCTGGTGATTATTCTAGATAATCTGTTCACCTATGATTAATAATGGCACATGTATCGGAACTCATACTATCCTCAAAATTTCTACATTAATTTCTAGTTATGATTATTAGTTGTTTGGTATGATTCTTAACAGTTACATTTCATGTTTCTCTCTCTCCTATTTGTGGCAAAGTGCTTTTTCCTTCTGTAAATTTTATTGTGTTTTCTTCTTTGCATGTGTGTATTTCTAACTATTCTTTCCTTCCCTATATATTATTTATCTGTCCCTGTAATATTCATAGTGGTTGAGTGTCCACTGTAAGAATTGTTTTGCCTTATCTTCTGTGTTACCAAACTTACTTTCATCTTATTTGTATACTAATCTTATTTTAACGACTCTTATCCATTTCAATCATCCTTATATGAATATAAAAATTGCTCGACTGAGTCAGCTTGATGATCCCTCTATCCTACTGCTCTAATGGTAGCTGGAGATGCAGGGAGAACACCCAAACCTGGCGGTTTTAGCCACTCCCTCGCCTTCTACTCTACCGTTATCCAGCTGTTGTATTAGAGATGCCAGAACTTTGCCTCTTCCTGGTACTGTTTATAGGCCTGTTTTCCATGAATTTGTCTAACCCTTTATTATATCTGCTGAAAGCCTCTGCAGCCTGATTATGTGGCATTTTTTAATAAACCTTATTTACTACTTGATCTTGTAAGAAAAGCAGAAAGCATAATACAGCTGTGATTTACTGCTGGTCTCAATCTTGCTGATTTGATTAAAGTCCCTATTCCACTTTAAGCAAGATCTCAAAGAGGAACAAGTAATACTTGGTCCTTGTACATGAAAATTATCCTGGGAACTGAAATAAGAGGTGAGGTCAAAAATGTTTGGTTTCACAAAAGCAGGAAAATAGTGAGTCTGAAGAGTGATTATGTGAGCATGAGATTCTAAATAATGCCAGCAGGACTAGACAAAATATACTATTAAAAATAATAATTTTGCTTTGTTTCAAGACCTGCTCCAGTGTGAAGACCTCAATCTTACTATATCTTTAACCACTAATTTTTAAATAATTGGCACATGCTTATTCCTTCTCCCCTAAAAATGATCCAGCCTTTAAACTCATGTGAAGGATTCAAATAGCAAAGGGAATATGAATTCCACAGCACACAGATCAGGAAAAAGGAAAACTATTGTGCATGCTTCCGGCATTTAACTTAACTTCTTCAGTCCTCCCAGCACAGATTTTGCCATTATATGATCATTTTATCTGGTATTGTGTCAAAACTAATCATAATTTCATGGCAATACAGTCCTTGCCCCTCTTGATGCTTCATCAATGTGACTTTATTTACAAAGCCTGGCATTTAAACTTCATAAACCAGTTTTACAGGCATTCTGTGATTCCACATGCACTTCTAATCATTACTGTTACACCTTGTTTGGTGTATGTTGTAAACATAGCAGCATATCAAGCCCTTGGTAATTGTGTAGCAGATCACATTTTAATTTTACTGCAAATCAACACTTGAAGTTTTTTGCCATACTGCTTTTTTAATAGGCTTGGAAATGTATCCTTATAATTTTCGATTATAATGAAATCCTTGCTCCATGTACTTGGGCCACTGTTCTGAGGCTAGAATTTCATTAGTTTAATTCAGTACAAGGTAGAGCATTAAAGTCAAGTAAGATGAGTTCAACAAAAAAGAAAAAAGAAAGAAAAAAGAGCCATAGAAGAGAGTAGCATGAATTCAAGTATTGCAGAATTTTTTATAGAAGAATTTGTGCTTCCTGACTCACAATAAGCAACTGCTGTAATGAAAATGAACTGCAGAATCTTCATACAATATTTGAAGTAATTCATTTTTATGATTTGTTTTTTTTTAAGCATCACTTCACAGTACATGATTCACACATATTCTGGCAGTCAGTCCTCAGAGTTAATAGGATGTTCCAGGATCTAAGCCCATTCAAAAAGGGACAGTTTGGTAAATGTGGCTCAAGGGTCTATCTAAGATGAACAGTTCATAGGAGTGGATCATTAGTTTAATATCTTCTTTGTCTTTGAAGTACCGTTATCATTAATGGCATAGTGAGAGAAGTCTGAAAAGAGACAATAAATAACAAAGTTATCCAGTACATGCACTTTTTTTCCAGTTTTACATCTGAGATAAATCTTTCAATGTTACACTGACGAAAAAAATCACTTTCATAGTACTTTCTGATTTCCAGGAAGAGCAGCTTCTGACTTTCCTTCCCTGAAGTGTTTACTAAAGTGTTCAGAAAGTGAGGACCAATTCCTCATTCCTAGAATAACCAGAGCATCTTCTGTTTCCAGATTTAGAATGAAGAGGTAGGGGCAGGAGCAGTGACTCATTCCTGTGCTGTGGGAGCTGCTATTGATGGCAGACAAGGAAAAAGACAAAGAAGTTTTGAGGAAGATAGCATTATTTTCACCAGCAAGGAAGGGAGTCTGAACCTTTCACATCACAGCTCACTGCTGATGGAATGGAAATGTTCAACCTTTTCATTACTACTGTTGGTGGCAATTTTCAGCTGTCTCTGTTGGTGTCACAGCAGAGAAGAAAATAATTGAAAAGGCTGGTCACAGGCTGCAAGATGCCCTTGCAGACACCAGCAAAGAGGCTCTGGGACTTGTCTTGGAATGCTACAGAACCTCAACAGGGTGGGAAGAAAGACGAAGCCAGCACTTAACAGTGACAGAATGAATTCAGGCGATAATAGGCCTGGCAGATTAACATCAATCCTGGAGAAAAGTGAAACTGCTGATTAAAAATCAATTAAAAGAGGCTTATATAAATGATAATAATTTATAGAAAATTGTATAACACTTATGAAAATAGAATCTGAATGGCATGATGTATCAAATTATGTCTTTTTATTAGCTTTTAAGTTTTACTCATAATGTTAATGCTATTAACACAGTACACACAGGTTTTTGTGAAACATCAAGACTTGAATAGAACTTTCTGCTAACAATTTAGAATGAGACAAAATGAACGTTTTACATGTTAAGTGCATTAAATCTGACTAATAGGTGTGTGTTAAAATGGAGTCAGAAAACCCATGCTCTTAATACACCAAGTAAAAAAAAAATCTGGTTCAAAGACCACGCATGAATTTGAAGAGCAAAAGGTCCTCATGTCAAAATCCCCAGAGATATGAGGTCTGGAAATTCTGCTTTTGATTATTTGTCTATAACAGTACAACAAGCACTCTTCCAGTCAGAGGTATGTCAGATATATCCAAAACATACATCTAAAACTATGCAGCTCTTCAAAATGGGTGAAAAAGTAATGACCACATTTTAGTTAATGCACATAACGTGCTGCAAAATTGTTTGCTACGGTCCTAATGTTGCTCATCCCTGGGTTTTCCTGTTTCAGAGAAATGAAATACTGCAGTTACTGCTTAAGATGGCAGCTAAAGACTTCTAATGAAAATATCTGAAAATGGCTCTGTCTCTTAGACCTCTTGAACTTCACAGTGATAGTATTACAGGCAAGTGAATATATTGTATGTTTTTAAGGAGATACGATTATATAAGTTATAGAAAGGGGATTGAAGTAAAAAATCTCCTCATAATGGTCCTTTACTGCCAGTGAGTTCAGTCTACTGAAGTGACATATTTTTCCCAAACCACAGCATAAACAGAAGATACTCCAGAAGTCAATTCTGAGTTAGACAAGAACAAAATTTGGTCTTGAAATATTTGTCAATCATCCTTTTCCAGTAGAAGGAAAATTCTCCAACTGCCCTTTAGAATTAACAGAAATCCCAAAAAGTACTAGGAAACACAAAAGTAAAATGAGCTTTAAGATGTCTGTGTGCAAGGGCATCAGCACAGCTGATTCAGTATTCCACCATGAGACTAAATGACATAGCATAATATCCAAAAAGATCCATGCATTACACACAGCACAGAATGCAGCAAATACTGTTATTTAGACAGTGATGTTGATGAAGCCAAAGGTAAAGCTCATGCCAGCTCTAAACTAGGCTTTGCATGGTGCCTGGCTCTGCAGTAAATCTGTGTTTGTAAAGATTGTTCTGGTACTAACGTTTGGCAGTTGCAGTAACTTTGTGTATCACATTATGATTTCCTTTTTCCTATATGTGTAGTTGATTCCAGTGGTCTGAATCTCCCTTACCATTTAGCTAAACCAGACTCTTCCTTCAAGTCACTCTTTGACAAGAGCACATTTTGAAAGTTGTATCTATCTTCTTTAGAAGAACTTTAAAAAAAAAAAAGAGTAAAAATGAAAAAAAAAATCTTCTTTCACTGTGTGTTGTTAAATGCTTCTCTCAAAAGAGCAATTCTCAGAGCACATTGCATGAATCTTCCCATTGTACTTCCCGTCTGTTTTTTCATGCTTTCTGTAACAAAATAGTTAAGAATGCTGATATCTTAAAATACTATTTACATGAGGTAACAGTCTTGCAATGAATGGGGCTGTTCACGCCTCAAACTATGTTTTCTTTTTAATCTCCCTGTGTATTCGGAAAAATAGCAATGTTGCATACACTTGGATCACACTGGAAGTATTTAATTTGAAAAGCCAAGAGGTACATACTAGATCCTTACCTTTCCTGCAGGAAGCAAAGCAGAGCTAACACGGGGCTCTGATGCCCAGTCGAGTGACTTATATCGAGACTTCATCTGGTAGACAGGCAATGGAGAAACACTCAGATGTAATCAGAGACATTTACTCAAGTTATAAGCTTGTGTTAGTATTGCTGGTTCTGCTCTTAAATAAGCAAGGGTAATTTTCAGAAATTCAAAAGTCAGTTTTTTCTTCATCAGAAAGACTTAACACTACTGACACTACTTACAACATACTTGCCAGACTGAACAGAAATGTAAAACAAGTACTGGGATACACTCGCTGTTTATATTGGAAAACCTTACCTGGTGAGACTGACCCATAAAAAGGTAAAAACTTAATGTTAAAGATCTGATGTTTTAAACTAACTAGAGTTACTCTGAAATATTTGTCAGAATACATTTGAAACTAATACAAAGCAGATGAAAAATGATTAAAAAATACAGTACTGTACTTTTACTGACAGTTTGTTTTCTAAAGTATGGATGATTAGGCCATCAGCTTGGAACAAATAATTAGCTCTTCAGTGAAATTGTATTTTTAAATATGAACATGGAGGAAATAAATTTTGTTTAAACCTGAATCTGAAGTGATACACACAGCACGGAACATCATATTAAAGCTAACAGAATATCTTTCAAAACAACAATTAAAAGAATATGTATTGCCACAATATTATATCCTTTGTCATTAACAATTTGTTTGTTAAATAATGGGAAAAAGGTATTTTGACTGTAAAAGGGTATAAGAAGAATAAGGCAGGCTTTTTGATTGATAAGGGGTTATCAAACACTTGATGACCAAAGGTTTCTGGAACTTCCACAGTTATTAAAAGAAGCAATAATGGTAGAATTTGGTTTTCCTCAGAGAAATAACAGTGTCTAACATTATAATATAATGGGAGTACAGGGAAAAGGTTTAAGGGGAGATATGGTATTATGCAGTCAGAAAGTAGCCTTATTATTTCTCCTGTGAGATCATGTCTGGAGTGTTGATATCTAAATAGAAAGGTTCAAAACAAGGAATTAAGCAAGATAAATAATAACTTCATGATGCACAAGTTGCAACTTATGCTACACAAAAGCACAATCGAAAAATCAGCCTATGGAAATTTTGTTTTAAAAAATTGTTTGTGGAAGATTAGCAGATTAATATAATTTAAACATGCATTAAGCCAAATAAAGCAGTCCAACAATTCCTTGTACATGCACTTTTATATAGAGTTTTATATTCTGATTAGACCCCAGATTTCTCAGCCTCTGTGCTAAGCAATCTATACCTGTTCCATTTAGTTAATTAACATAAAAATCACCTAGGTTAAAGTCAGAATTAAGAGTACTGTCCCACTTACATTGTGTTTTCCCAGATATGTGACAAAATACTAAAATACATGAGCAAGAAAATCAGGTTTAATTGAAGATGATATATTTTTGTCTCATTTAAAATAAAAATAGCAAGTATAAGGAAAACTTTTTGATCAGAAACAGCTGTTCTCAATTAGGCCAAAGGGCCATCCATCTAAATTGGCATTTTGAAACTAGGACACACAAAATTCCATCACTTGAGCAAAAGTATATATTTTGCCCAGTTAAAACCGTTTTGTTAAAAAACCAAACCCCAATACCAAGTAGCACACGTATCATATTCCTTCTAGTATCAAGTTGCTCACAACTGATATCTACCAATTTGTCCAAGCCTCAAATTTACAGGCTTGTAAACCCAAACCACTCCTGAAATCACTTCATTAAATAGCTGCCTTGCTGGTTACCTTCCTACTCCTCAGGCGCCAAGCAGCTCTAAGCAGGAGGCTACACATCACCACCTGGATTTTGTGATTTGACAAAATAACGTTAACAGTTTGTTCTGTAATCTCCTTTAATGAGTTTTCAGTTTGCATCAGATAATCTGATGTGCCTGCCATATAAAAGCTGGGCAGAATGAGAGGCCACTTAAGTGCCTCTATATGGAAAAAACACAAAATTTTCTTAAATTTTTTTGTTTCAGTACCTTAATTTTCTTTGAGCACTTTAGGAAGCTTTACAAAAAGTAGTATTTTTTAAATTGATGTCTTTTACAAGCTGGTTTTCAAACTGATTTTTCACTTGATCATCTCTCAGCTGACTATGATATAGTCACTCCCAAAATTATACAGGTATGTGGTCTCTTCAACAAATAGTATGTTTCCAAAGCTGCTTAGTTATTTATTAACATATAGTATTTAAACATCGCTTTTATGCCTGCTAACAGTTTCATGTGTTATCAACAAGAGGAAATTTTTCCAGGTCATATGCCCATTTAGAAAACATTGGAAAAATTTTAGAAATTAATTCTGACGGTGCTAAGAACAGTTATATGGATCTTGATATTTCAGTCTCTTCAGAAAATAATTCCTGATGGAAAAAAAAAACTTAATTTGTAAGGAAGAGCACTTGAGTTTCAACAGAATTTCTGGCTGCCCAAGCTTATTTATTCTGTGCAGACAGAATATTATTCAGAAATACTCTCCTAAACGGTGGCCAGCCAGGATGCATCTTGTCTGACCTTGTGTCACAGCATGGCTGGGTAGAAGTATGAGGCCACTAACAACTCCCATTATCAAAAACCTTTCAGGAAGACTTCTTCCTTTTCTTGGTTGCTCCTTTGTTTTGTGATTTAGGTTTCAGATTTTTAAAAACAAAGCTGAGCTAGTTCCTTTTCTCTGGAATGTTTCCATTGGTGATTTCCCAAAGAACAAGGATAGGCCATCCATGCTTGAGGTCACTGGAATTACCAAATAAGTTATACTTTAATCATTCTTGTGTGTAAGAAAAAAAATCAATTTTTCTCTGTCCAAAATTGTAATCTGTGACACAGAAAGTACGTGTATATCCAGACAATGAAAGAGCAGATCTGTAGGTCTTCAAGGTATTTGAAGTTTGGGGAAAGGAGCATTACTAATGTTCTCCCAATTTTAAGTCCTGCATAAAGACTTTTTATATAATGCAGGGCTAGGAAATATTAACCTTGCAGTAAGGAACGTCAATGCTATGTCACTTCGAAATGGGCATAAAGCACAGACCCAGTTTCTTACCCTTTGGTCTTCTCCATAGAAGAGATAGTGCTGTTTTTTTCAGAACAGCACCTTACTTGAGATGTTTAACTTTTAACTGTAAAGAAGGAAAGAAATATTTTCTTCCTGAAATTATAGTCAGGGTATTTAACAGGGTGAAAAGGGGGAAGAGAACTGCTATCAGCAGATGCTGTGATGGCTGCTCTCAACAGAGGGCTGTTGACTGTGTTGGCTTTGCTCAAAGTACAAACACACTGCTAGCCTGGGGGCTCAATGTCAAACCAGAATCTTTGCATGTAGAATGTAAAGATGGTTTATCAATCACAGAATTACGTTTTAGCACTGTGCTCATGACTTACTAAGAACAGCTGCATATCAGGATAACATAAGTTAAAGTAGCACTTGTCCATCACATCTCTCTGACATATAGTATTTCTTTGAGAAAACATATCTAATACGTATTTGAAGACTCCAGACAGACAACCTTATACATGCCTAGTTAGCTATCTATTCCATATCTAAACTGGAAAATTATTACAGATAACCACTAAATTTAATTTTTTTCAATTAAATTGAATTTTAACCCATGTAGTTTATATAGGGAAGACAGGGATTTTGAGCCATAACTTTGATACCTGTAATAATTGTTTTAGAATTAGTCTGAATTATTTTCTACTTATGACCCTTTCATTTCAGTTAAAGGCTGAAAGCCTGTGGGTGATGCAACATAAACACACAATCATAGAGTGGTTTGGGTTAGAAGGGACTTTAAAGACCATCTATTTCCAACCTCAGTTTGCTGAGAGCCCCTCAAAGATTTGTGCCTACTCAGTTTCATCAGCTGATCTAGAACCTGCTCTTCACTCCAGTCTAAGAGATTAAATGTGATCTCAGAATATTTGAGTGAATTGGAGTGCTTTGAACAATAAAGGATACTTCAGCCACCAGAAGGAATTTGAATTCCTGTTCATCCACTGGTACTATTGGTGAAATTGTTGAAAATTGATAAATTCTCTTTTATTTCACTTGAAGTAGTTTTTCCCCAGTCTCTCCACAGATTCCAACTTACACAATATTTACACTGTGTTTTGGAATAAGCCTTGTGCTCAGATATTTTGGAGGGTGGTGGTGTTAATTTTCACTTGCTTTGGTTTTGTTGCAGTATTTCATAGACAGATGGATTTCTGATTTCAGTAATTGTTTGTGAAATGTTTCACTTTGTGCCTGTGTGTGGCTACCAAAATGATTTCCTGAACAGAGCACATGTCTGTATATCTCACCTTGTCCACTGTCTCAGATAAATCACCGGAGTGCTGTGCCTCTATCTCACTCTGTAAATCACAAAGGCAGTAAGAGGGATAGGGTTCATATACAAGCACCTCTGAATGGCTCTGAATAAAAGCAGCATATAAAATCTAGATAAAATGTGTGTTGGGGAAAACAGCATAGGCACATATAAAACCAGGGATCTAAAACAGGATTATGATAGTCAAAACACTGCAGAGCATCTTAAATTTAGGTATTATCTACAAACATCTGTGAGTTCCTAGTAGAAATGGCTTTCTTTCTATAACAAAGTTGCAACTCTTGCTTTTGACTTAAGAATCCATCCTTGTCTAGCTCTCTCTCAAATATTCTAGTTGTTTTTCACTAGGAGCTTTGCTGATTTAATCAAAATGGATTAAGTAGTTCTCATTGTAAATATCAGCTTGGTTCAGCATCTGATAAATCTAATTTCTACATAAGAGCGTCTCATCATTGTGAGCCATAACCTGATGAATTACAGGCTTACTAGGAGGCTTAGGCTATGAGATAAAGAAAGGAAAATTTTCCTCATTATTTTCCTTAGAGACAGGATAAAATCACAAGGTTTGCAGCCGTATTCTACAATCTACATTCAGAGCTGCTAATTACAAGGCAGGATTCTTCTGGTGCTGTGGGGGTATTCACAAATGCAACTCAAAATTGAAAACACTTGTATAAAGAAATCTAGTGCTGATCCAGGGGTGATTGCTGTGTGTTGGGACAGCTGGTACATTAGACATAAATGGAAGGATTTATTCACTTTGCCTTGAGGTGGGTGGCATTTTCCCCCCCAGAGCTTTCTTCAGTTTACTGGGAGTTTGGCTTAGTTATGCATTTTAATTATTGGCCAGAACTTAAGCAATGCCAGTCTGCCCTGCCTGCTGAGTGATATGTATGATACTGTGTTCAGAGAGAGTGTTACAGCAAAGGCAGCAAGCTTTCTGCTGCAGCATTAGAAAAAAATATGATTTAAATTGTCAGCTATGGCTTTCCTACTTCACTGCAAATGAGTAGTTGGGATGTTCACAGAAAGCAGGTTTCTGTCTCTGATACATCAACAACTGCCACGATGACCGTCAGAGGTATAAGGCTTATGAGAAGACCACCGTGTGCCCTCTGCTTTGCTCACCTGTGCAAGGGAGAAACTGGTTTTGCACAGGTGCAGTCATTAAATCTAATCAGATACATCAAAAGGAAGCAAGAGAAAGAAAATTTGTGGTTATCTGGTTTGCTGATTGATCTACGTGAAGTTGTATCCCTGATGTGATATGTATTTTTGTTAATAAAGGTACCTGGCTCAGCTTCAAATCACAGTGAAAAAAAAATCTGTTTCTAGGTAGATTGAAAATCTTACCTTTAGTGTAGTATATAGTAAAAAAATTGAGTTTAGGGTATATATTAATTTGCAAGTCCATCTCAGAAATTTTATTGCATTTCTTGGACAAAACCAGTTAATCTAATCAGATAGTGGGGGGAAAAAAAGAAAAACAAACAAAAACAAACAAAAAAAATCAGCAGGAAGGAAGGTTGGTTGTCTCTATGCCTCTTCTTCCTTGGTCTATAGTCTGCCATGATTCACACTTGGCACCCATGAAGCTGAGTGCATTGCAGTTCAAAATTAAGGTGCTGTTGGGCAAACCAAGTACTTTCTCGGTACCAACAAACTTCTGCTAAGCATTCATTTAGCACAATTTAAAACTGGAAAGTCTTTCAACACATAACAGTACAGAAAGTGTAATATGAGCATTTGATATGAGCTCTGCAGTCACACACAGAAAAGGGAGCAAGAAAGGACACCATTCCACTATCAGTGTTTCCTCCCTTACAAAACGTGTTTGGCATCTGCATCTTGCAGTTTCCCCTGGCAACTCTCTACTATCACAGAATAGAATGTCCCAAGGCTACACTCCATTACACTGCACCATCTTTTCCTTTTTTTTTCCTTGCTCCACAAGCTTTATTGAAGCCCATCAAATCTGCACAAGTGCCCTATTTACTGTACAGAGATTACGTCAAAAGAAACGATGTTGGCTTCCTATTAATGCTTGAAGATTGGCAAACAATCACAAAAGTCGATTGCTGTTCAGTTTGCTGAGTGATGGCATGTACTGCTGCCTTGCCTAATTACAGCAAATCAGATGTTTCCTGTGGTGGAAAACAATACTAACAAATTACTAACTCTGTGTGTTTTAAGGGGAATAGTATATCTCAAGAACCAATTGAAGCAGAGCCTCGGGACATGAAATTCTGTAGGCGTTTTATCATCAGTTTATTTTAATGTGTATTTATGGAAAGGTAAACTAGAATTCAGGAGAAATATTAAATCTTTAAAATATACATAACTGAACAACTGCACAGTAGCTTTTCTCAACTGATTCAGAGCCAAATTTTTACTATTGTGTTTTTTAATAAGCTTTTCCCCACAAATCTTCTATTGAGTTAGAAGAATAAAGAAACATGTGATAAGCAGTGAAGTAAGCACTAGTACGCAGAATAATCTACAAATAATTTTCAGGGTGCACAGAAATTAAAGGAATTGGCATTACCACAGGAAAAACAACGGGAATTTTCCTGTGAGATTTTCAGTTCTCACATCGAAGGCAGTAAAGATACAGCTGACTTTGTGCATGTGCGTATTCTTTCTACTTTTCAGTCAGTAGTTCCCCAGGATGTGTTTTTACACTGAGGGATTATTAGAACATCATGATAACTCCTACACACAGTCTTAGCCTAACTTCTGCATGTAATCAATGCCTGTAGCTTTACTTTGAACAAAACCGGTTGGTGTGACAGCCTTTGCTCTTTGTAAAGGATGACACTGATCTCCTTCACTTTTCACTTAACTAAGAGGAAGGCTGGATCAATCAATCAAATCTTTGCAGTGTAATATTAAAGAAAACAATTCTTATTTAAGCCTTACTTACCGTACAGAAATCAGCCTGAAGAAATATCTGCTGACAAAATTTTATCTGGAAAACTTAATGCTTTTTATTTTCTCGAGGCTGAGCTGAGTTGAGTAAGAGAAATAAAAATCATGTTTGTGACTTCTTGCTTGAGAAATTGCCTGTTAAGTCATGGCATTGCCCACACACCTCTGATTTTGCTCTTGCAGCTCAAGGAAGGAAAAATAATTCCACGAAGAAAGCTTCAAGGAAGTTTCTTTAAGACATATGCCAGCAGCAAACCATCGCTACATTCAAATGTAATGAATACTGTTTTCAGGATTTATCAAAACACATATCTACTCCTGTTTCCAGGCAGATGCCTTCCCTGGCCTCTCTGAAAATTTCCAGTTGGATGCAGTAGCACATGGGCTGAGGAGAATCTCAGTACACCAGGTTCAGCACTGTAGTGAGTTTCTGTTATGCTCTGCTGATCAGAAACTGTTGAGGAGCTGCAGGAGGAGGTAGACCTCCAGGTTTGATTGGAAGAAATGAAAAAGAATTATTTTTGAGCCTAGGGGAAAGATGAAGTAACATTTTGAAGTAACATTTGGAGCATGTGAAGGAAGATCCCTCTAACTGCTCAGCACCTTCATTTATATCCAGAGTAAGTTACTTGAAGGACTGAGAGATATAATGTTCATATCCATTCAGTGGAATTTGTAGAAACAAAACCAGATCTCTCCAATTTATTTTGTTCCCATCAGTTTCCCTTTTTGCCATCTTGCTCATGATCAAGTTCTATGTGTTTGAATTCAAACATCTGTGCTTTACTCTAAAAAGAAATTACTATGGCTCTCTACAATTTTCATACATAAATAACTTTAGTGCTATCGAAATGAAAAAATTCTGAAGCTTCTTCCTGGCTGCTCTTGTTTAAGGCAGTTGTGACGTAAATGACACAGACTTGCTGTCTTTTCACTCTGTCCCACATTTCCTTCCTTTGCACTCCCCTTTAACATTTTCTCCCATCTCTTTCCCTGCCCTCCGTCCAGAGAAGTCAGTGTCTCATATCCTGTTCTCTGAATGTTGTTCATTTGCATGACCTTTACTACTCTTGATTACTTTAATGAGTGTTTTTAATAATTATCATCATCCTGTTCTATTTTTCCACAGCAATACCGACATTAATGGGTTTCAAATTTATAAAACATACATTATATTAGCAAAATACTTAAATACCACCTCCCTTTCTCAGTAATGCTTGTACATGTCAAATAAATAGTAGCTTTCTCCAGCCCTGAATAAATTTACAGTTGGCCTTATGGAAGTGTCTCAGCTGAACTGAAGGTATCAGTCATAGCTAAGTGTGTCTTGCCATCAAAGTAGTTCACACTTCCATTGAACTGCATTGATGTGCAAGGATTTTTTCTGTGCCTTGCACACTTTCATGAGCGCATCTGCTTTACTTAATAGTAAAACGAAAAAACTAAAACTAGTAAAATAGTAAATAGTAAAAAATTTACTAAAAATAGTAAATCGTCAGTAAAATATTCAACAGCCAAAAAAGTAATGGTGTTGAATGTGGATGCCTATCACACTTTCAAGTGCTTTCTAACTAATAATGGCCAAAGAAATCCCTGTCCTCTCAGATCACATTGCAACAAGAGAATGCAGCAGGGAAGTGCAAGAAGAAATTTCTGCTTGTTACGGGTGCTTTGTGAGTCATGGACCAGATTTTACAGTGATAGGTGCTAAGCAAACACAAGCAAAATATGTGACCTACTTTTTGAGACAGAAAATGGCTTCATGTCATTGTTGGTAGTGCTAGTGGGATATACTTCTTGATTTTAAACTATTTTTCAGCGTTTTAGTACACTATAGACAAAATATTTTATCTCAATTGCAGCCATTTGCTATTACTAGTTTTACTGAGTGTAGTTACTGCTGGGTCCAACTGCTCTTTCTGGAATGCAACGTGAATGTGGATTCACAGCAATGTGAAAGCATTGTCTGCAAGAACTTCAAATGAGCCACCAATTCCCCAGCTGAATCCTGCCTCTGGGGAACACAGTGGCTCCTGATGAGCTGCAACTTGTGCCATCATTCAGAAAGAATATCCAGGGACTCTACAGGGAGCTATGTGGTGCTGTTCAAAGTTTTAAGTGGCTTTATGACTTACCACAGTAAAGTGTAAAGTCCCACTTCAAGGCTTTCATAAAAATCTTGTCTACCTGGATGCATTTCTGTGACACTAGTGTCTAAGCTGGTTCATTCAGCAGCACCACACAGTATGAGCAAAGCCATCATGGGGCAGCCTAAATCTGCCTGGATTGACATGGCCTAGCACAGACCACAGCATTTCCTTTCCAAACTTGTCTGGAAACTTACAAATTCCTCTAGATTTGTAGTCAGGGAGAACCAGAAAACATTGTTTCTGTTGGAGAGGGACACAGCAAACATCATGCTTGGCAAATTTCTGAATTGGAAGCCTTGCCTTTGGTACTTCAGAGACCTTCAGAAGCTATTTGTGTTTCTAGCTCTACTTTCAGATCTATGCAGGGATCAGAGAACCTGACTGCCTACATTTTTCGCACACTTTCTTTTTCTCCTACAATTCCTTTCTACCCAAGTTAATTTTCTATGGAGCTCTGGATCTGAAGGTAGAAATGCACAGTGGTACAGACAAGTGTGATCAGCAGGCTCCTAAGGTTTGGGAGGTGTCCCACCATTTATTCTGCAATGCATGGGCACAGCATCCAGAGAGAGAACCAAGCCATGGTTAAGATTTGATATACCCAGCAGGAGTAGGGGGAAAAGCCACATGGTGGGATCTTCCTGGAGTCAAGTAATCGACAAATTCAAGTCCTAGGCAGAACACAACCCAAGCCAGATTTTGCTTTCTCTGCTTACTGCTTGTTCTTATTTCTCGTCTCCTTTGTCTATTTACTACAAAAACTTTTAACCCCCTGCAGCAGCAACTGTATAAGAGTTTCATTGTACACAGTGGAACTAAAAAATTAATGTACAATACATGAGCACAAGTTCTGGTGCAGAGATGGTGGCAAACCTTGGATGAGCCCTTTTGCTCCTATAGTTCTTTAGTGTGGTAGAGATGAATGCAAAAAACCTCAGAATCCAGCATTGTTTCCCGGACACATGCTCATTATTTACAGTGCTGTATTGAAGTTCATCCAGGCAAGTATCTTGGGTTTTTCATGTTTGGGCAGAAGATGCTTTCTCAGGAGATTTCTAGTGCTTCCACACCCAGTCTCAGTAGAAAACCTATCTCATAACTTTACAGTCCCAACAAATAATAAACAAGTATGGTTTTGCTTCAGGCTGTGAGCAAAATGTAAGTCTCTGAGTCCAAATTCCCATTTTTTATATCAACCAAATCTTCATCTGTCTTCTTTATTGCCAGTGTTTCATCCAGCACCATTTCTACTCCTTAATACTACTTCAGATAATAACTGTAATTGCTTATTGCCTCTATCCGCCTTTATACGGGAATTACAAATTTGTCTAAGCCAGGCAGCAATGAAAACAGAAGATTCAGATAAAGATATTCTCATACAAGTATAACAGCATCTTGTATTAAAGAATTGTTCCTTCATTTGATTTCCAGTGTTTTTAAAGTAAGTTTAATTTTGAATGACTTCTCTTTAAACCTTTACTAACTTTGCAAGAAATTATCCCACTGAACTCTGATCTTGAAATTCCAGGGATGGGATGGTGAAGCTGACTGAAAGAAAGTCACAAAATTCACAAAAGTCTCCTTGAGAAAGGAGATTTTCACTAAACAATGTTTCCAGAGGGTGACTAACCCATGTAAAAAGAAATAGCTACTTTCATCAATACTTAAAATATTGACCTTTCTTTGGAATACAAAAAAAGATCGTTTGAGCTTTATAATGGTAAATAATGGCATTTTGTAGAAGTGTAAGAAATACTTGGTTGTATGTTTGTGTGTCTGTGAGAATACAGAGCTGCGGTCCAATGAGGATTTTGTGTGTAAACAGGGAAGTCTAAATTGGGACTTCAGAAATAAAAATCATTCTTTGTGTTAAGAGATCAACCAGACTGATTAGAGTGATGTGTGTTTCTCAGTCCTGATCAGACAACTGGTATCTCAGTTAGAGAGAGTGGTCTGCAATGCTGCTGCTGACCTCACTGAGCTCATCTTCTTCTGTGCCAGAGCAGGCCCATGTTTGCTTTTGTCTTTAATCTGGGTCATGTTTAGTCTGTTTATGTATCTCGTGGGTGTGACGGGTGTAACATTTTGACTTTAGGATTAAATTTATTGGAAAGATTTAGGACCAGGTAAAAATGTTTCCCTTCTCACAATCCTGGTTGTTGATAATATTTTCTCTCTTGTCTGCTCATTTTTGTTCTTTAGTATTTTCCATTTATGTCATGTTTGCCCTTATTAGAGATTGGTTTGTCTCATGGTACTTAATGATCTTAGTGATCACAGTAATATATTTTCTATAGAGGGCAATTGCACTTGAGTGTGGTTGGCTGGGCTTCTTTGAGCATTACAGCTGTAAGTCCTAGTATTTTGATTCTCTGTTACCTCTTTACTACACAATAACCTGGAGTTTCAGGTATGAACTAAACTGTAGAAGCATGCAATATGTAGCCATACCTGACAACTGCATAGAAAAGAAATTAATTTTGGTAGTCTTTACCTAGTTATTATTATTTAATATTTGAGTTCTGGAAGATGGATTAAATGTCCTAGTTTGGCTTGACCTTGATTCCTAATAGTTATTGCTGGATAATAATTGTAAAAACATATTTCTATATGTTTAGCAAACCTTGTGACTCTGAAAGTGACATTCAGACAAAAGGACCACAAAGGACAGCTACACATTATGTGCCTTGGCATTGCAAGCATCTGGGAATGGAATTGCATATTTTAAGAGTGCAAAGCAGGGACGCCTGGCTTACAGACTAAATCCAGAGATCTTACAGGAAAAGAGTCTTGCTCATAAAACAAAAGTGTGTGTGCAGGAGGAGGGTGGGTCAGATGCAGTAACAGGGAGAATTAATTGAATTCCTGTTTGATGCCATTAAAAAGTCATCTTAAATTGTTCCAAAGGAGAAACCTGGACTCCAAAACGTAGGGGACCTTGGTAGCTATGTCCTATCTTTAATGTAGTCAAGCAGCTGAATGCCAGAACAACTTGGTAATTACTGCTGTGTAAATACAGGCCTCTGATGCAAGTAAACAAATATTCATATTGTCAGATCCGTGTGTTACTTTGCAATTGTTATTCTCCCTATCTGGGACCAGATTTTTGTTCTCAGAAGTTTTTGCTGAATGCCTAATGAACCCTCAAAAAAGTATATTTGTAATTGCTTACATTTTATGTCACTACACTTTACTTTTCCAGTGTCCTACAATTCCTACAAGAATTACCAACTGAAAATATTTCTACATTAAAAAAAACATTGAAAAGATGGATCCTAAGATTTATAGCATTTCACAGGAAAGGAGCCATCTTTTCAAATCATCATTTACATTTGTTTGCAAGTCTGGAGTAGATGCAAAAATAGGATAGCATAAAACAAAATTAAAATTCCAAGATTAAGGTTAAATAACCTGTGCCTTCAAAGGACACATTTAAACAAGTAACCTAGGTTGACACATTTTCAGTAACCTAGGTTCTTATACACCCTGAGTTTTAAATCAACACAATATATTGATAGATGGAGTAGGTGAAGTCAGATTGCTGAAGGAGATGCTTCTCCTGGAAGCCACTGTCCTCACAACAAGAGAAACTGAATTGTACATGAAGCAGCTCCAGAAAGCACATCAGTGCAGAGGAGGCATCCTGCAAGTGATACATAGGCTGAGGAATGTAGGGAATAATGACTTCCATCACCCAGGTTCATCTATCGCCTAGAAACCCAGTGGAAAGCCATGGTCTTGGTTAAGGCCTGTGAAGATGTGGATTGGAGATGTTTGGAATTAGAGAACTGAAAAAGGAGGAAGAAAGCAGCTGACGGAAAATCAATGGTTTATCATCTGTCAATGTCATTGCCAAGGCAAGTTGTCTCAAAATGTTACTGTATTCTGTAATTTACAAAATTACAGATGCTTGGCACAACATCAAAGCAACCTGTGTTTGTCCTCAATGAGTCTGCCTTCACAACAGGAGCTGAGTATTTACATGCTTTGTGTTTTACTTTACTATTTAGCCCATTCATCCAGATTCTGAATATACGTGAAAATGTGAAGATTAGCATCTTGAAGTATCACTAACCTGCTAACACCAAATATATTCTTCCTGAGTATATAATTATAAAGTATAGCAGGTGTAATCCATTGAAGTAAATAGTGAAATCCTACTGACTTCAAAGATTTTATCCATTATGTATCTTCAATACATTTCCACTATTTTCCTGACTTACCTATCTTATCTTGTGCTCACATCTTTAGCGTCTGAGTGACTTCATACTAGTTTTAACTTCTACTTTTTAAAAGTTTCTAATTATGATTCATTTAAAGGCTCAAACTGCTTGGAAAACCACTGCGAGTCATCACTGTTCTTTGAAAGCAAAGGATCTATTGCTGTATAAATGTCACTGATTGTACACTGCTACATATGCTTTAACTTTGTGGACTGTTTGACATGTATGTGTTGGTACTTAGGGGTATTTTCGTATGAGATGCTAAGGAAATGAAGTTTTGACCCCAACAATGTCCTTCTCTTTCTGTGGCAGTTATGTTTTGGCTTGAATTTCAGATAACATATCTCTGAGGAGATTTTAATAACAGACAAAAAAGATGCAAAAAATTAAGACTCAAACCTTGCAGTCTGAAAGAGATCAGCATTGAGGTCTGCTGTGAATTCGACTCTTGTTTACAAGAGAACTTGTCTCTTTTGCCTGGCTTGGGAGTGTGTTTCTTTCCCGTCTGATTATATTGGTTTTATTACTAGTTTTATCATTGACCAATTTCATGTAATGAAATAAAATTATGAAATATTTCAGGGCTACTTATGGTTACTGCTCAGTCTGTGCAGTTGCTGTGCTGGGCAGGGCACCAGCCAGGGCACTGTACACTTACACTTCTTTCCCTCTTTCTGATAAGGACATAAACCAGAACAGTAATTTGGGCTTAGTTCTGTCTATTAAGGACAAAACTCAGCATTAAATAAGTACAAACTTGTGGATTACACAGAATATTTGAAGACAGCTCATTTAAAGCCTGCCGATTACATGGGAATCTCAAAACACAGAGATGTTGCATGCAGTGGAATGTGGAGGTGAGGGGGAAGAAAATAGGTGGACACCTAGAAAACTGGCCAAAGCATCACTCATGTGCAAGCACTAGTTGCTGGGTAAAATCAAATTATTTTCATTTGCATATTTCAATATGCTTTTCATCCTCAAGGCCTATACCTGCTGGGTCACACTACCATGTTTCAATTCAATAGGATAAGAAAGCTACTTATTATCAGTTTCCTGTGAAAGCTAAAATTGTCTTTGATAGACTAAATAATCCTTTTAAAAAGATGTTAGCCTCAGCTTCATTTCAAGTAATTCCTATTTCACAGAACATACAATGGAAATAAGAAAAAGATCTTAAAATTCTGAAAACTTAGTAAAATACCTAAGTAGTAAAATGAATTTAAAGATGTAAAAATAGTTCTCCTGCACCTAAAATTTTATAGGTGTCAGGGGAAAATAGACAAACAAACAAGAACAAAAAGACCAAAGCCAAACAACAAACAAACAAACAAACAAAAAACAACCAGAAAAAGCAAGAATGGAGCTCTATGTAGTTCATATATGTTGAAATGAAAACCTAGGAATTGTGTATTATATTCCTTAGTATTTTTTAAGAAAGCATCTACCTGTGTGTTTATCTGTCTAAAATAATGATGCAGTACAAATTCTTAAATGTTAAAATGAGGCTTTGAATTGGAAACTACCTTATGATTATGTTTCCCATTTTTTCTTGTTTATCAACCATAAAATTAATATCCTCAATTGAACAAAAATTAATTTTTTTTCTTGCAATACTTTTATGTTTTTAGTCTCACTGGTTGATATACTAGCTTTTCTGAGAGTGCTTGTAACCCTTTGATGCAGAACTGCATCTGGTTTGTTTTTCTACTGTTTCAACTACCTCTGTGGCATGTAAAAGCCTTACTTTTGGTTTATTGCTTCTTTTTCAACTGTTTTAAACACCAAGGGCCTCATAGAAATAATCCACTGGCTGAAAATGAGGTAAAAAAAAATTGCTTGCACAAACTAGAGCTGGATGAACTTGGAGAATCATCAGTAACAGTGGTATTAAAAAGATAAAGTTTTGGATTTGCTGATCTTGCTGCTCTTTATGACTTCAAATTTTCTCTGGACATGCTTGTTTTTTAGGGGGAAGTTTTGCTACTCACCTATGAGTGATAGAGTGAAAACAAAAGTACTCAGAATTGGCCAAAATAAAAGCTTGTTCTCTTTCAGGTAAGGAAAATTACTTAAAATTTTCACCTGTCTGTTCTCAGTTTTCCTGGGTTTGAAACCAAATGTCAAATATTACGGTATTGGGTCTGACAAAACAAGATGTTTTTGCATAGAGTCTGATCACTAAAACAAATGTGAGTCATTGACAGCAATGTTCTCTCACTGTTCTTTTTCAGTGCCTGGGAACTGTGTGTCAGCTCCTTTGTCCCATGTGATGAAGTCCTTTGTGTCTGAACACAGCATATGTGGTGGCTGTATGAAGTGTACCTTTGCTGGGATGGCTTACTCTGACTTTGGGGGCTTTAAACTGCTCTGGAGACCTGACTCTGAGGGCAGACTGTGCTGTCACCCTCTTCATTAGGAGTGTGACTGACATCCTTTGGAAGTCATTGAAATGCTGCAAAACAGAAACCAGACTATGACTGGAGTCAAAATAAGCTCAAAACATTAATGTATCCATTTTTTTTTATTATTATATTAATTAAGGGTTACATCTGCTGAAAATCAAAGTCCACACAATATTCTAGATCACTCTCTCAAAGTAATGGGGATTTGAAATTCTCTTCCTGATGTGTACATCATTGTATATAATGCTTCTTGAACTCATCCAATGCAGTTTACATGAAGTATCTAGTCCATAGATGAGAAATTATTTGTATTCTCTTTTGATTAAAAAAAGACCATTTTGTTGGGGATATTTCCCATCACTTAAATCTATGAATAAGTGTATAGAAGTAAAAAGGAAATGTAAAAACAAAGCTAAGAGAAACAGAATGACATAAAGAAAGACATTTTTTTTTTAACTCAGCAGTTCATGGGAAGAAGATTGGAAACCCTGATAGGGGTTCAGTTAGAGGGAAATTTTTTTGCCAGAAAAAGCTGAATTTCTCACTCATATTGGAAAAGCTGTCTGACAAGAAGTAGGTGGCATCAAGGCTGGAAAGCTGGACAAAATATTTCATGGATAAGTTTGAGAAAGCTGGAGGGCATTCCCTTTTAGAGACACTGCTCCCAAGAAAGGTAATCTTCCTCTGAAAGCACTTGGAAGCCCAGAAGCGCAAACCATGTACCAACACAGCAGCCTTTAGGTCAAAGAAATGAGGACTAAAGTCATGTCAGCAATCTGTGTCCTCCTGTGGGGACCAGCTCACTCTGAACAACATCCTGCACTTACCAGCCTCCATTCTTGTCTTAGCCACATGGCCTTGGGTCATTTCAAACAGCCCTGAACCTCAGCTGGTATCAGCCACATCAGCTTCTGACAGTTCACACAGGCTCTCTGTAAGCACACTAAAAACATCACACAGATCCCAGGAGAAGAAAAGAACTGCTAGGGACTCTGTTCCATGAACTGTGCACCAAAGATGCTTCCAGCCATTCATTGTAACTATAACAAGACTAATCTGAAGGCATTGATTTGTAAATAAACAGGCACAGAACATTCACATCTAGTCACTACAAGCAATTTCACATAATTCAGCCTGGAGAAATTTGACTTTAGAAGTTTCCTAGCAGCAATTAGAGTGTAACATATGAACTCACCTCCAACAGTAGTATGTCTGTATTTATGGGGTGGGATAAGCATAAACTTCCTTGAAACTATACTTTGACTGTGGTTGTTGACCCTTTCCTTCGTTTTCATGAATGCAGGCCACTGTCACTCTGCACTACTTGTGCACCTTTATTGTGCCCTGACAAAGAAAGCTGCAACAAACTTGACAAAGAACAACTTTGAAGAACAAGTTTCAGGGATTATATCTGGGTATAAGGAGTGTGGTTTGGGTGAGGCCAATTAAGAAGCCTCTCTAATATCCAACCTCCTTTCCAAAAACCACAGTGGAAGGATTGCAGATTTGTGAAGAGGAATGCTGTTCCATGGTAAGAGAGAACATGTCTTAGTGTGCCAAGAAAGGAAAATAGCTAAAAACAAATATTAAAGCATCTCCAATGCTGAACCAGGACTGTAAAAGGAAGTCAAATAAATTATTTCATCAAGTAGGATTGTTCAAAAAGGCAGGGTCATAAATTTGAGGGGTTCCCATATATACTCTGATGCTTATTCTGGAGAGAAGGAAGCACAGTGTCTGAGTCAAGCTCAGCTTGTTCTTCAAGAGCTGCATGATTAAAATCTCCCACTATGGCCAAGTTAGATGCTTTGGACAATCCTGCTAATTGCTAACAAAAAGAGCTATCTACTTTATCTGCTTGGATCTGCAGCAGATTCCCCAACAATGCCTATATTCTTGTCCTTTGTACTACTGCTCAAACTATCAATGCATGTTTTCTGCTGCATTCTGAACATCTCAGTGAGACATGAAGCATAATCTCCTCCACCTTTTTTCCTCTTGTTTCCTCATTTTGCTCCTGAACAAGCTGTGCTCTTTGGCATTAGTGTTCCAGTCACATACTCACGTGACTCTACCCTACCAAGTTTCAGTTATGCCAATTAAGTTGTAATTTTGACCTTGCTTTATGTGTTCTGGCTCCATTATATTTATTTAGACACAATTTACATCAGTCTAGAGCATCAGTGTTTTGTTTTCTTTTTTCCTCCTTCAATTACATTTTTTAAAGAATGAGTTTTCATTTTTTCAGCTATTTTGTTTAGGCCAGTATGGGTCACATTTATCTGGACATGTAAGCCACCAGCCTGACAGGATATTTTAGCACATATCAAATCAGATTAGCAAATCTATGCCGAAGTTTTATCTTTGCTAGGTGGAGCCCATTTCTTCTCATCAGTCCTTCCCACCCCATCATGTGAATGCATGGCTATGCTGAGGTAACCAAGATACTCCTTCTCATTCCCACCCTTACTTGCATCTCCTCATGCAGGCATTAAGATTCTTTGTCCAAGTAGAAACTGCAATCAGAAGTGCTTCTAGGCTTCTCTATCTTTTCACCAAAGAAACCTCTACATCACAAAACCCACAGTGACCACTCGCTGTCATAGGGCCACTTGGTTGCAGGAGGCTGAAGTAACCTCTAATTTATCTAGGAGAGAGACAAGACCTAAGACTTTGTGCAAAACTGGAATTTACCTGGAGCCTACTTAATGAAATGCAATGTAATGTTGTTAATCAGATTGATCCTAAAATGCAAAACCAAGAAAACAACCAGACCGAAATAGACATTTGAAAACCTCATACTCTTACATCTATACTCCACAGTAGGATCAGCTGTATCAAAACTGATCATGAAGAATAATTGACTAACCATACTTTTAAAAATAGCCAGGAACAAGATACTGCAGACTATCACAGCTCATCTCTTTCAGTGCTTCACTCTCCTACCTTCAGTTTTTCCCAAGTCAAATGACTTTCCTCTGCTGTAGTTTACTTGCTCTAACCACAACTCATATGGAGAAAAATTTAATCCCTCCTTCTTCACAAATTGTCTGGGCCTATTCTAGTAGAATAAACAGAGCCAGAATGCATCTCGAAACAGTGGACCTTGATTATCTACTATGTCATATTTCTAGAACAGACCTTCACAGATTTTGGACACTGCCCTGATTGCTTTCCAAACACAGTCTCAGACTTATCATCAGCTTAGATGAAGCCATGTTGCCATAAAGGGTAAAGAAGTTTAAAGGCCAGATAATGTCTCCAGGCCAAAGAATAAACTCTATCTAGCATTGTTTATTTTCTTTCAGAGAAATATACCCTTCATATAGTTAAGAATATCTATCAACTCTCCTTTCTTTGGACTAAACAATATCAATCTCAGTCCTTCTTCACAGACTGCAAATCACTCCCACTGAAATCCATTCAATTTTCAGCTGACATTCCCAAAACTGCTTCCTGAAGTGCAGTTCCCAAAGTGCATTACTCAGTTGCGTGCTCACCAATGCTGAGTGAAGATGAACACAATGATTTTCTGTGCACTATGAATAATATTTCTATTTGTACATTTCAAATTGCTTCATATGGTTCTCTAAGTACAGTCAGTGAACTTAATGTTCTCTAATTGATTTTGTAAATCCCTAACTTATTTAATACTTTTAAATATGTTATTCTAGCATTTACATCCCCATAACCCTTAGCATTTGTTTGTAAAGATGATTGCATTAGCAGTGATAGCACAGACACACTTTTCAGTAAGCAAAAATCATTAAATATTTTGACTTCTCTGGAGCTACATTTTGGTAGAATCGATTGGTGTTCATGGGGAAGTTCCTATGACTTCTATTGTATTTGTACATGTTCTGTGGAGCACTGAGAAATTTCTTTCTTGGGAGCTTTCTGCCTACCCATTTTTAAAAGCACTTCTCTGTGTTTTAAAATTAAATATGAGACCATTAAGACTTTTTAGAAATTAATTGTGCCTCGTAGACTGAGTTCTTTGAAAGGACTCCCTAGAAGAACAAATCGATGAAATTAGAATGATGCAGATAACAAAACACTTGCTGTTGTCAACTGACCTCCTATCAATTACCTTGTGCTGTTTTGGCCCTTTTTGCCCATGCTAATTGATCTTGATGAATGTTACTTGTTTCTTGAAGCTTCAGCAGCGTGGTTTCTCCGCTGCCAATGGTGTGGTTATAGTGAAAGCCAGGCTCTACCTGCCTCTTGCCTTTTGCTGTGGGCTTTGGTACGGAATGAAAGGCTGTGTGGTGGTGTGCAACAGAGCTCAGAGGCGAGCACAGCTGGGCTGCGATCTGCCGCTGGAAGGAGCAGTTGTTTGCCCAGGTCAGCTCTCAAGGGTGACTGCATCAGTGACTCGGATGGGGCAAGGAAAGCAGTTTGCTAATCCTCAGTGTGGCTCCTGCTGACTGATAAAAGGATGTGTACAGTAGTCTCAGTCTTATCTCTTTAGCCAGGTTTACACTGGTGTGACACTGCTGAACTTAGACAAGCAGCTCCTGATTTACTGTAGGGCAAGGGCAGGATCGGGTCTGATTTTGCACCACAACCCATGGAGATAACCCAGCTCCCCCTGGAAAATATCTCGTGTATGTTTAAGAATACTTCAATACATGTAAGCATATTTATAGCCTTTCCCCGTGTTGTGAGGATATTTTGATCTTTCTGGTACCTCTGGCTATAAAATCGTTCTGAGCTGAATCCAGGAGAGATAAATCATAACTCCGGCTTCTTTCGCCTAGGGTAGCCTGCCTAAATCACTGCCACATTCCGCCCGTAGTAGTCGTTTAAAATTAATAGCACATGCAGAGGAAAAACTAACCCCTTTGACGTCACTCGCGAAAAGAGGAAACATAAACAGAAAGGGTTTCTCGTCGGCGCTGGCAGCAGGGCAGGGATTGGCAGGGCAGGGATTGGGCTGCGCTGCGCCCGCGGCCGCGGCAGCGCGTCCCGCCCGCCCGGCCTGCGCCGCCTGACACGGCTCCGGCTGCGGCTGCGGCTGCGGCAGNTATTATTTAGTGGAAAAGATTTTTACTGGTGATTGTTACTACAGCAACCGTTTTTTGAATTTCCTCCCTTTTTCTGTTTATTCAAACTAGATGAAAATTCTAACTTATGTTCATTTAACCATTTGATGGTTGCAGAAGATTGCAAAAAGGATCTCTTGTGGTAGTCCTTTCTGACCCCACTGAGGAAAGTGTGATTGATTTTTCTATATGTTTTCCTATTGCTCTGTGGCGGGAGAGGAGACCTGGGACTTGTCTGGCTTAGAGAAAGGGAGAAGAAAACAGAAACTTGTTCCTGTCCTCAGGGGGCTGTGAGTTTTCTGAGAGTTAGAGCAGAGGGAGGAAGAGTTGGAAATAAACAGGTCAAGTAGAAAAGAATATCGGCCTCATTTTTAGGAGTACATGTAGTGGGATTTTTTTTTTGTTTTGTTTTGTTTTTTAATCATGCTTAGATTACTTTACTTGGTTTGGGTTCAGAAGTTCAAAATCAAGAAGCAGCCTGAGCTTTGGCTAAGAAGCAGATCCCCACTGGGAGGGGGAGAGCTGGTTGTCTTATATCAACACCAGTTTTCACCAGCTTTTGCTACCTAAACAGAGAAAAGTGGAAATTTGCTCGGGAGTTGAAGTGATGTAACCTGGCATCTGTTTGATAGCATATAGCTTCAATTCATGTTTGAGCCAGTGACCTGCCTTGAATGAGTATTGCAGCATCACAGTGGGCAGTGTGTGCTGCAGTAAATGAAAGCAACTGCTACCACCAAACTAACATTGTTTGCAAGAGCGTGATTCTAAATTGTAAGAGGAAGAGCCACTTGTCAGAGCTTGTGTGTGTGTACAAGCAGTCTTAAAAATAACTGCAGCCAAGAGATTTCTGTTGTTAATTGGATTAATATACAGGTGTGTTAAATGACCAGCAGTCTTCATAATTTTCTGATTTGTGGAAAGGGACTTTTTATAGCTCTGTTTTAAATCTTACTGTAGATATAAATCCCCTGCAATTTGAAATTATTTCAGTTTAACTTTGAAAATTGTACATGAAAAAACTATGCCTCTAACAAGGAACAGAACACGAGCACACCTATCTCCTGCAGTGCACCCCACAGGGTTAAAAAAATTAACTCCACTAGGCTGAAGCATGCTAGCTTAAGGACTGCAAAAATATTAGCTCTGAAATGCAGAGGATGTGCTATGTGCTGTGAATGGACAATTGCTATTCTGCAGTGCCTAGTGGGAAAACAAGGACTTTGTGTATTGCAAATGCATAACTGCAGCTCCTCCATTTCCTTTGCTGTATCTTCACTGATGACTGCAGAAACAAAGAGGTTTGTCACAGATAAGCTCTGTAGTGCCCCATCTCTTTGAAGATGCTGGAAGATATTTTCTTGTATCATCCAACAACCCAAAGTCAAGCTTAGTTGGGTGAACTGTTATTCTGTAATCTCCGTGTCATTCTCTCTTCCTGGGCCCTCCCCAAATTGTTACTATGTGAGCTGCCAGCTGTTTTCAAAAACTAAAGTGCTACTTCTCTAGGCTCAGGTTCAGAAAGTCTAATATCGTGTTGGTTAGATGATTAATTTGTAAATTTAACTAAGAGTGTGTCTCAGCCTGTAGAGACTATAACCTGTTCTGTAAGGAAAAACCCTGTAAGTATATGAATATATCCAAGTTTCCAAAAGACAATCTGTAAGATATTTGCTTACAATAATTACTGGGAATTAAATTATTGACTTCTTTTGATAAAAAGTTTTTAGAGAAGCTTTGTTTTTAAGATGTGTATCTACATGTTGGTGCATCTGTGTTCCATGGCAACTACTAGTGGTGGTACTAATAGAAAATATGGATGAGTGGACTTCAGTGGACTGAGGAAATGAGTTTTGCTGGTTTAGTAAGAAAAGTTTTATCTGCAGTGTTTTCTCTGAACAATCTCAATTAACCATCTAGAAAAAATACAATTCTGCAGTGGATGAAACACTTACTGACTGATTTGCACTCACATAGTCTCAAAAAAATTGTGTACTGAAGAAGTTTCATAGGCTATGAATGGCTGCTTCTTCTGAGTTTATTTCTATAGGGTGGACAGGAGTTGTCACCAGTGAAGGTCCAGTGATTCCATCAGAGCAAGGCACACTGTACTGAGCCTAATCCAATATACTGCAGATCACTTTTTAAAATTTTAAAATGTTTAATTGTGTAAAATAGTATATAAATATATCATTATAACAGCAGCTCCCCTTTCTCCCTGTTTGTGTCCTTTTCCCTTCTGAAACTGAGCCCTCTGCTTGCCCTTACCAGACCTCTATCTAAGTCATGATAGCAGACTGATTTTTCAGTGTCTTCATTGCAAGTATGATGTGTATTTGAGACATTTGATCATATATAATTCCTCTTCACTCATCACACAGTTCTTCTACCAATAGCTAAAGCATATTTTAATGAGAAATTATCTGAAAATTGGTATTCTTTTACACATATATGGTTTTCTTGTAGTTTTTCAGTCTCAGGCAAAAAACTGCTCTTGTACTGGTTAGTTTCTTTTATAGAAACTGTATGAAGCAAAATGCCAGCTATTAGCCAAGCCCATAGTGTCAATAGAGTAAAACCTGACACATCTCTATTTAATCATAAGAAATATTTGAGACTTAATCTTTTCTCAGATCAAGGTAGATATATGGCCAAAAGCTCTTGATGAGATTGGTTCTGGTTTCTGGGCTAATAGAAAAACAAGTTGTTTGGTGCAGCCAGGAAGATGTAAATAGGAAATGTATGTAAATGTAAATAGGAATTCTTAGCTACTCAGTGTTGTTCATCATCACATTGTTACTTCGTTTTCATGCTTGAAATTATTAGAACATTCCATGTGCTTGTCACAGGGTGAAAGTGAAAGGGACAGCTGCAGTCCTACTAGCTGCCAGAACAACATTAAGTCTTTTGTAGTGAAATGATGGTTCAATATTCCTCCTCTCACATCCATATTGGGTAGAAGATGTCGGAACTATGAAATTCATCTTTCTTGTTCCTCAGCCAGCAAACTGGCTTACTCTTGCAGGGACATCAGTTCCTACACTTCCAGTGAAACATTGGCTTTACATTTAGTGTGAAATTTGCACTTTTCAGTCACAAGCTTTAGGGTATAGAATTGATGTTATTTAGAATTTATACCCTGATGACACTGGGACACAGATGCAGCCTAAGTGTACAAAAGAAGTTCAGAAGTTCTGGTGCTTTTTCTCTCTCTGGCCACCTCAAGGTGCATCAATTTTGGCGCCTAAAGATGGATGATGCTGAGAAGATGGGTCACAGTGCCAGGTACCACATATGCAGTCAGATTCCTTATGTACAGGTTGCTAGTAACCTTTTGTCTTTCACAGTAAATGAGTAGAAACCAAATAACATGCCTTCTGACAGTAGTAGCTGTTTTTCAGATCTGAAATATTAGCTTTGTATAAATACTAGAGAGATAGAATGCATTTTTTAAATTTAAGACAATTTAACTAATTAACATAATTTGAAAATGCAAAGTCAACTTCTGCAAGGTTTTTTTTTTTTGCAAAAAAATTCTGTATCATCCTACAAGCTGTGGAGAACTGTTAAATTTAATTTTTTCTATTATTATTACTACAGTGCCATTCCAAAAACACTGCATTAGAAAACAATATTTGAAGCTCTGAACCCTGTTGTTTCTGTTATCCTCTAACAGACTGTGGGATTCAGTGGGATATCAGAAGATATATTGCAAAGTTCTCGGCGCTCAGGTCTGGGCTAGTGATAGCTATCTGTTTTAAAGCCTGCAGTTTTAAAGTAGAAAATTAACAAATCAGAGCCAGATCAGACAGAACAGGGTGTATTTCCAGAGGTGAGACTTCAGTGACAACACTAAGTGAAAAGTTTGTGACAGAGAGAATTCTCAAAAACCAGCAGTCGAGTGAATTAAGCATTTCTTTTGCACACATTGAATGGTGTGGTATCATCAGTCCATCGATGCAGTAATTTTGATATATATTTGTCACTTGTCCTTTTCTTTGAAAAGTGGAAAGTCTAGAGCTATCATTTGACCATGTAAACTGTGTCAAACGAGAGAAACTAAATTAATGAAAGGGTCCTATTGAGTTGTATTTTTTTATTCTGTTCTTTCTCCCAGTAGGAGCTGTGAGAGAGGATGGATAAGAACTCAGTTTAGCTACTTATTTAAGTCACATAGTCTTGTGGTAGCATATGATATTCTTCTGCTAGCTTGCTGCCCTGCCAAATAAGACATCCGGGTTGCCTGGATGGATAAACATAGCTGATGACCTCTTCCTCTTAATAGGTGGGCATGAACAGTTAGGATTCTTCCAGTCACACACAGAGACAAATTTGTTACATTTTTAGCTAAAGAAGAATTTCCCTCAGACACAAGCAGCAAGATTTACTTCTCTTTAAGCAGGTTATATTTTAAAAAGCAGAAACAAATATTTAGAAGGAAACAGTTGCAGAGGCATTTTTTTTCTGTAGCTGGTAGGTTTGTACTAGTTACCCACAAAAATTTCTGGTATGAGAAAACTCACCAACTAATATCTCACTATGGTGTATGTTAAGGCTGGCAGTGTAAAGTTTTTAAAAGAAGAGCAGAGAATCTCCTGTCAAATTAAGTTTAGCTAATTGCCATGATGGCATAAAAACACACTTGTGGGGCAACTGCTATCAGGATCTGTAGACAATTTTCTGCATGGTTGTTCACAGCAGAGTCTACGATACAAACCCATCTGTATGTAGGAAATGTGTTTTGAAAAGGATGGTCATTACCTTTCAAAAATAAAGCAGGAGGTAGGCATGTTTTGACTGAATATGCAGCAACTCAAGAATGGCTTAAAGAAATACACATCTGTAAAAATGAAATTAAGAAACATCAACTTAACTAGAAAACTCCCAGAGGATGGTATTGATCTACTGTGTGATCACAGGAACTAATGCTCCTGTTGGCAATTGCTCTTTATTACTCCTGAGAGAAAGGATATATATGCTCATATTCTTATTCCTTCTCTTTCCCTCTACACAGCTTAACACATTCCTATGGGGTATATAAAGACTGGCTAGGATCTGGGGCTTGTCCTAATATGAGGTGGCAGACTTACCATCAAGTGTGCAAGGATTCATCCCTTGGTAAAAGAGGTGTGGATCCCTCTGTGGTTGCTGTGCAAGCAAACACATATTGACATGAAACGCCTCAGTACCTTCTCAAAAATGCAGCTGTCATCCAAAGGGTATAGCTGTTTTCCCCTTTATGATCACAGTGATCTGGGTATAGAGTGACAGCTGGGACCTCTGCTTGCACAGCCCCAGAGGACATAATCTGCTTCATATTTCTGTAGAGGAACACGTATGCAGCTGCACGCCAAAGTACACTAAAGATGGGCAACACCTGAAATTTGGGTTTGCCTTTGCCTTAACTTCCCACTTGGCTTTAAGCCTCTGGGAAGGTTAGACAGAATGAGGGCTTGGTGCATACCAGGCTGCTGTGATGGAGAGGAAGACCTCACATAGACACCCAGAGAGAGATGGAAACAGGTGCATGACACCTTCATGGAGAAAGCAAACTTCTGGCTTCATTTTAGCTGAAAACCATGTTGAAACAGGCAGTTTTCTAGGGTCCTTTCTGTTTCAAATGTTGGAATTTGACTTGGCTTTGTCTGACTTATGCAGTCATTTTTGTTTTACACACTGCCATAACATCTGAGTATCTATTAATAACAATGTTCAAGTAGCATCAGAATGGCCATCATAAATGTAATTAGACCATTTATCCCAGTTTAATCAATATGGTCCTTAGAAGACTGTAGGACAGTCAGGAAAACAATAATTAGTCCTGATTAATAAAGAAGAACTTGCACAACAGCAAGTTGTTTTCTGCTTTAGCAGATCTGAGTACACTTATTAAAAATGCTTGGAAATGCTCTTCCAATACTAAATAGAATATCTCATTAAAAAAAATAATTTTCTTGAGCAAACTGTTGATATCAGCTAGAAAGATACAACTGGAATGCATTTCTTCACCAAGCAAACTCCTCCAGAGCACAGTTGGTTTGTTTTATTACGACTTCTTTGAAAAGCAGAACAACTGAAAGATAAAAACAAGACTCAAATTGGAGTGATGTATAGGAGTGTAAAATGTCATGATTCCACTGAGTTCTATAGGACTCCATCAATTTATACCTGTGAAAGATTAGACACACTGAGCTTTCAGCACTAAAATGCATTCCTTCTCTTCAATGGTTAGATCAAATTTTAGGTTCATTAACCTTGTGTCATACCTATTTTGTACCAGTTTTCCACAACTTTCTCAGCACTGTGGTGCCACAGGGCTGCTTTCCTGGTTCCACAGAAGCTGTGATGCATTCTTTTCCTTCCATCACACTCTAACTCACCCCCCCCCTTCTCCTTTCCTTTCTCACAGAAAATAAATGTTTACCAGATTTTATTTGGAATCAGATCCCTACATTTAATTTTTAGCTTATGTGCTAGCATCTGCAAAACTTTACATATTTGTAATGTAGAAGGGGCTGATGTTGCTCGTTTTCAGAACAGACCATGATCTGTTTTGAGGACACAGCCATGTAAGTAATATTTTTTAAAGTTGAGGAATAACAGGAAAATAGTAATTTTGTTTAGGAACCAACATGTACTGTGCTGTATCACAAGAAAATTTTCATGCAGTAGGATTGTAACATCTTGTCTCTTTGAACCATGAAACTATAACTATAGCAATCGTATCCACTACCAAAGTATAACCTCTGTAATAGAATGGTAACAAACACCAGTGCAACATGAGAACATGGAATGAAGTTCATTCTATATATCATCATCGAAGCTGATAGAAATGGCCAGGCTTTCTAAAAAGCTAAAATTCGCTTTAGTCTCTAAATGAAATGGCTGGATGTGAGAAATTGCTGTGCATTAGAGGTTGCCTGGGAAATGTTTTCCCTTTTTACCTCAGATAGCCAATAGCCTGTTGTTAGTGCTTTCAAGAAGGTGTGAAAGAAAAGATTCAAGTTCCTTTTCTGCTTCTGTCAGCTTTCCTGAAGTGGATTACCACTGCAGTGTCCACTAAGGGTTGAGCTTTGCCTTCATGGGGCCTCATAGAGGTGACCCACAGTCCACTGCCCCACCTTTAGCCCCAGTGTGGAACTCGAGCTTCTGCACTGCTGAAGGGGCGCATAGAGGTGGTTTCAGGCAGACACTTACCTGCAGCTCCAGGAGTTCTGTCCTGAACCTAAGAAGCTTTTCTGATGGGTGTTTCCTTCAAATGAGCGCCTCCTTCTGAACAAATTTTGTACCAATGAATAGTTGTTTTTGAAAAGAAAACTCAGATATATTTTACAGAGGGAGAAAAAAAATGTCCCTGCTACTACAGAGTGTCCATCTCACTTGTGAGCACTGAGGGGTACAGGGACATTGTTTGGTTTGGGTGCCTGCTCGTTGGCTAAGGAGAGAGACAGATGGTTGGACTACATGATCTACAAGATCTCTTCCAACTCTGATGATTCTGTGGAGTTCTGGTGACCATCCAGTGACCATTTTAGTTTTTATTTTATAGCACCTGAAATGAAAGCAGAGAGATCACTGAAACCTTTAATTTCCAAATGTTTTGACAATCCTCTTCTCACTCTCCTACCAACAGACTGAGTTCTACTTCTGCTTCTTATTTTCAAAATAAGTGGGGGAAAAAATCAGCAATCCATACTTTATTTATAGGATCCCTATAGTGCCAAATAGATTATTTCTGCATGAAGATTTGCTTGTAGAGTTCACTTTTTTTTTAAACTGTGAAACACATTTGTTTTAAAAAGAGGTTTCCATATGCACTACAGGCATATTATTATTATTATTATCATCATTATTAATATTATTAATATTAATATTAGTATTAATATTAATATTAATATTGCTATAATCCCTCCCCAAATTCAAAAAGCCTTCAGGGCTTCTCTATCAGAGCAAAGGAGTGTGGGATTCTGCTTGAGTTTTTATTTTTTGCTTAAGCACCATAGCGAATATTGTTTCAAATTCAATAATATGACAAAGGGAGGATTATAATGTTTTAATATGTCAGCTGATCAGAAAGCCTCTTTGAGGGCCATGTCACAGTTATCTGGACCACCTGATATGCCACTGCAGCTTGATATCACTATCTTAGAATTTTTAAATTGGTATTCATGGTTTTAAAGCATCACTTGGAAAATAATTTATTAAAACTTTAAACATGTTTATTACTAATGTGAATAATCTCCAGCTGACTTCTGCTATTTTCTAAGTTTTAGTGAAAACTCTTTCACATTTCACAAAAAAATAAAGCTAAAATCATTCATTGTCAATTTGTGCTTGGCGTTGCACCTTTTTATGATAGCTGATGAAAATTAGTTTGCCAGTAAGCAAACCAATTTCTAAAATGTCTCAAAAGGTTCTGATGTTTAAGACGTAGAAAATAATCAGCAGAGAGGTCTCAGTGCTTTCTAGCCACGCTTTAGTTGTCATCTTTTGACAATACTTTGAGAGTTGATCTTCTTCAGCTCTGGCTTTAGGAGAATTGCGGAAGCCTCTGAGCCAATTCCTCAATTTCTAGAGACATTTTCTGAAATACTATCTTAAAAGGGCATTTCTCCTTTGTGAATCTGCAACCCTTATTTTCTCCTGAGAACATTTGTCTTAAAATAATATTTTCACAACACTGATTTATAGGTTCTGGCATGGGAAATAATGCTCTTTCTCCTAGTAGCAGACAGAGAATTAGTCACAATCTGATGTTAACAACTTCTTCATTACCTAAACTGTTTTACACTTTATTAAGTTCAAAACAAGCAAATCTAATGTCTTTGAACCAGGGAGTTCTTGTCTATGTTGCAAGTATGCAAGATATTAATTAATTTTTAAAGTAACAATAGTAAGTCAGTCTCCACAGCAAACTGGGAACCAAATTGTGATACCATTGAGTTCTGCAGAAAAGTGCCACTTGAGTGCAGCAGAGAGAAAAAATTGGTTTATCTAATTTACATTAAAACATCAAATGTGAATAACACTGTCAATAGAGCTGCTCTTGTGGTTCTTCTTGGGACATGAGATTGAACATATTTGACACACTACCTATTTGTCCTCACTGGCAACAAATAAAGTGAATGATAGGGTGTTTCTGAGATATAGGATACTGTAGATTTCAGTGACAAGCAGACCAGAAAAGCTTCTATGAAGAGTCAGCCCCACACCTGATGTTTCTATTAAGTCACCAGTGGTGCTATAATTTTGGTCCCTTAGATTGCCATCACTGCTTTTCAGAGTCAAGTACTTGCTGAGCACACAGGTTGTTTGCTAATTAATGTCCCTCTGCATCTTGCCTGTGAACCTCCGGCAATTCCTGCAGTTCCTTACAGCTGGAAAGGAGCTCATGGAATCATGGGATGGGTCAAGTTGGAAGGGAGCACAGTGGTCATCTGGTCCATCCTCCTGGCTCAAGCAGGGTCATCCCAGAGCGCATGGCATCCAGGATTGCATCCAGACAGTTCTGGAATCTCTCTGGTGTGGGAGACTCCACAGTCTCTCTGGGCAATCTGTTCTGCTTCGCATTGCAAAGTTAGTTATGTAAAGGAAATGGCCTTAGTTTTAGCCCAGGCAGGTATGAAATTATGTCAGCCTAAGTTGTGACATTACCTTATATGGTATAAGAAATTATAACGTATTTTTTGTGTTTCATGCATGTAATGGCATTCACTGTTCTCAAGAGTCTAGTATAAAAAGCTGTGTTAATGAAAAAAGAGGATGTTTCTGAACACACTGATGAATAAAGCAAAAATTGGGGTTTTTTAAGAGAGGCTTTACCATTATTAGTTTTACAAATAGAAGCATAGAAAGAGTTTTAGTTTCACTTGGTCACCCCAACACTTTTACTTTAAATGAAGATTCTTTTAAGGGCCAGGTTCGGAATTTTCAAACTTACCCACTTCTTTGAAGTGTTTTGGGGAACTCGTTTTGAAAAGCATGACCCTTCTGTCTGTATTTTATATATTACATTCACAGCAGCTGCTTGCTACTTCTAAAAAATTATCTTCTTACTACATTTATGGATAAAGGCTCTTCTATCTAACTTATTTTAAAAAATTGAAATATCAAAGGAAAAATAACCTTTTTCCCTCTGTGAACCATTGCAAGTACACTGCCCTGATGTGTGAGCAGAGTTACAGGCAGTTGATGCACTGTGCTGTGGGCAGGCTTCAGAGGAAGGTATAGCCTCGTCTATCAGAAGACGTCAGAAGCATTTCGGATTGTGACTGATAAGAGAGTGAAAGAGAGAAAGGCAAGCAGATATGGTATCAGAGACTCTGTATCCCAAATAGGAACATGATATCATGTTCAGACTCATACCAAATGAAATGCTAGCCTAGGAAAAATTGTATTGAGCTAAGAGATTATTTAAGGCTCTTGCTCTATGTTGCAAAGTGTGTTGCAGTAGCAGCAGAAAATATGAATATATTGTATGTAAAATGTAAGTCAGATCAGTAACAGTCATTTAAGTAAGGTACCTGCATCCCCCACAGGTAGAAATACCGATGGATTAAAGGCTACTTTTGGGAAATGGCTTCCCTCTCTGTGGATAAATCTTTTAAAAGTTGGAGATTCAAGCTTTTGTCATTCGGTATTTTCTAACTCAGAAAATATTTTTATTAACTCAGAGATCATTTAGTGTTTGAACACAATACTTAGGCTTTCTATTCTTTGTCTCTGAATCTAGTTATTTGACTGCAGAACAATCAAACATTTGTTTAAGCAGTTTATGTTGACAGTTTTCTACTATGGAAATTTGCCATTTCATGAAATAAATAATTGGTTATGGTAAATTGCTCTGTGTAGTAGGGATTGGGAGTTCTTTAACTGAGGATAGAATGAATTCATGTATCTATTTTATTTTTATTATTTAAAAACATAAAAACGAAGTGTTCAGTTCACCTACCGTATGCACCCTGGGTACGAGCTGTACCCATCTCCCCGTGAACCCGAAGCACAGACTTGTTTCAGCAGGCAGGGTGGAAACCTCACACACCCTGGAGCTCTGGTTCCTATAGGCACCCCCACAGCAGGGAATGCCAAATGGAGTGATCCCATAGCTCTGCTAAGAGTGCAGCTTTCCTCAGCACCACTGGGCACAGCTCAGGCTGTGAGCAGGGTCTCCCAGAGTGAATCTGTCGTCTCTGACCGCAAAGCCCTGGCTCTGCTTCCCATTGTGCGGGCAGGGTGGGGGCGGATAGGGTGTGAAAGAGTGGAGGAGGAACAAATGGGAAAGGGTGGATACAGATAATGATGGGGGGGGAAATTGCACTGTATCTTGCTATCTTAAACATCTGTAATAATGCACCTTTCTCTGTCTGATACTGACTCTAAAATTGCTGATATTAAGTCAATGTCATCACTTCTATAAATTTGCTGATATTAAGTCTATATCAGCACTGTTTCTCCTTGTTTCCATCAAGTCTTGATCTTTTGACCCTTCCCCCCGCCCCCCCCTCCC
>VWZS01009080.1:713757-787883 GCA_013397075.1 Rhabdornis inornatus
CACAAGTTCATAAAAAAATTTAATCTGTCAGACATCAGGGGGCTTGGGTCCAGCTTTACACAGATTTCTTTATGATGGTGGGCTGCATGTCTATGGTGACATAAAAGCTGTCTCCAGCATCACGATAAAGATTGTATAGGAGACATCTCTGTGAAATTTCAAAATAAGCTGCTAAGAAACTGAAGATTATCATTCCTCACCACTTCCCTTTCCAAGTGCAAGAAATATTTCTCTTGATTTTTCAGAGAAATCATCACATGTTTAAAAGAGAGTAATTGAGACTACAAATGAAATATAACAGATACCACAGTCCTAGTTTATAGAGCACTGTAAAGTATTCACCCTTGAGGATGAGGGACAAAACAGAAAAAATCTGGGAAGACTGCTGGAAACTTAAAGATTTGCCCTTTAGGAACAAGAAACAATGAAGATGACTGTTTATTTACTCCAGAATATTTTTTAAACTCAGTGGTTCACCCTGTGTCATCCCATTGCATGCAATTATCTGGACCATTCACACAGTTTTTGGGAATTTGCTATTTGATCTGATATGTGAAATAAATTTTTTATTTGATTTGATACATAAAATTTTCAATTTTATTTAATACGTGAAATAAAAGTCATTATGACATTACCTGCAAATAATGTGTTTCACAAGAGCAATAATATGCTTGTTTGGTTTTTTTTTCGTATGGGTAACCGTGATCTTAAATATTTTGAATGTTTTAGATCTTTAACAATGTATTTAATTATATGAATAGCTTTGCGTCTAGGAGTGTTTAAATACTGAGGAAGAGCCAACGTCTCTGCAGGTCTTGACAATACCACTACACAGTACCAACAATTGATTTCTCAATTACTAAATCATTTTTAGAAAGTCTGTATGATATTTAGGCAATGATTGCTTTGGAAAACTGGCAGAATATATCTATGGATTTGAAGTATTTCTATATCCTTCTGAATTTTATGTCAGTATGAAAGATTTCAGCTATTAATTGTTTGTGAGTTATTAAATATAAATATGAAAAAGAAATTAGGATCTAACACAAACTCATAAGGTGAAAGATCATGTCTGTGACTGGATACTTAAGCTGTCAAGGTATCCTGAAAAAGTGCACAGTACAGAAAACTTGGTAGACATAAATCAAATTCTCTTTTTATACATGAAAGAAGAAGACTGCTTGGCTTCATGGTAATCTTCTATATATGGAAGAGGGCTATGTGACATAAAGAAATTAGTATTGTTTCTAATTTTAGGATTCAGCTTATATTTGAGTCTAATAATAAGAAAAATCCTTCTTTCCTGTTTTATCAACGAGGCCTTGCTGGTTTATATATTTCAAGTAAGTTCTGTGTTAATATTCTGGCAGCTAATCTCTACTGCATTTTACTTTGAAGAGCCAAATATTTAACAGTTTCTGGGATTACAGAGCTTTTGCCATATCTCCAAACAAGTATTTGTGCATAAATAAATTAATTTGGCAGAATTATGAATTTGGCAGACATCTTCTTGTCACTAGCACATCAGCAAATCAGGCCTTTGTCTAGATTCCAGATTCCTAATCCTTCTGAAGAAATCAGTACAGATTTAAAATAAACTTGCCTACGGGCACCTGAAGTTATTCTAACTAATGAAATAAGCCCTAGGAAATGTAGTAGTTGTTCTGAAATTGTCATTTGGTTCCGACTTTAAAGACATATATTCCCTTCTCTGTGTTGCTGTAGTCATTTTGTACTTAATCCTCTGATGGCATCTTTCCCTTTAAGTGATTACCCTTTGCATCTTCTTGGCACCAGGTTTATTTTCAGCAAGCTGTGCTCAGGGTGCTGGCAGCCATCCCAGGGAAGCTGCTCTGCCTCAGTGGCATTTGGTACATGGGAATTCCAGAGTAAGGAATAGGCAAAGGTTACCATGTGTTTTACATCACTCCGAGAAACATCAAACTAGACTATTAGTGTTTGACAACAAACAATGCACGAGGCCTCTGGGCATTGTGGTCTGTCTAATTCTTTATTTTCCCTTTCCTTGTACCTCCACTCATACCAGCCACGTTGGAATATTACCTGTGCATTTTTCTTGTAATATCACCCCATGATGTAGGAAGTCCTGGTAAAAGATGCAGTTTGACACAGAATAATTTAAATGCTAGGGAATAGTTTAACTCCCAAGAAACAAACCAGATGCTTAATAAGATTTGGATAGTTGTACGTTCAGACTTTTTCTAGCCTTTGCTGTTTTAATATTTTAAGAGTCTGATTTCAGCCTAGAAGTTACTACCACTGTATGTTCCAAAGGCAGAGAAGCAGCAGCTTTCTTTGCACAGCAAAATTTGCTGTTCTTCATAATCAGAAATATCCTATCAAGAAGCAAAAAATGCACAGATTAAATATGCATATACATGTATATATGTTGCTAAAAAGAAATGGCACATCACTTTTCACAATTCCATTTCACAGTGAAGTTCTGGTTGTACTTCTGCCTGATGGAAGTTTAGCCCACAGAGCTCTTTAGCTATGTCTTCTACAGGCTCCTGAAAGCTGATGGTGAATCAAGTGTGCTGCCTGATTTGCCTGCCTCCAGACCATTTCTTGGTGCATGGTCTGCCTGGCTGTGCCTCACGGAGTGGGTGGAACATCACCAGGATCCCCAAACGGTGCCATTAGTAAGACCTTTGTTTGCCCTGGCTGGATGTCCCTGGGAGCTGCTCTGCCTGTCACACTGATGGGTGGCTGAGGTCTGATGTGCCAGACTATGTCACTGCTCTTTATCAGCTGTCTGCCTGGTGTTATTGGGAGGTTTTTTGGGGTTTTCCTGATGTGACAGGTGCTGTCCTAGTCAGTTAGAGTGGTCAGTTGAAGAGCATTGTTTGCTGAATAATGTCAGAGATTAACATTCTCTGAAACGAGGATGGAGAAAGGAATAAATAAGTTAAATGGCAGGGATGAATATAAAAAAACTGCAGTGGGCTATTAACTCAGACTGTACTGACGATTCATCTTAGTTCGAACTCACTAGGATTTGACTCATACTTGATCCTTCGATACTGATCCTTAATACTTAAATGAAGAAAATCACAGGCCACAATCTTAATTTTCTTTGTTTTAAATAAGGAAAAAAAATTATATACTCCTTTCATTTCATGATAACACTTTGAAACAATTTTCTTCCCTAAAATATAAGGTTTTCTAAAAATTGGATTAAGCTATCTGTAGGAAGATTTATAGCAATATAAAAATACCGTAATTTAAAATGTATATTTATTCAAGTCAATATTATGATTAACTAGGCTAGCCTTCCAGACCTACTTAGAGATCTCCTTATTAAATCTTTATAAATGGATTTGTTACTTACAGCAGAAGATAATTTAGAATGCATATGGGAATTTTTACATGAATGAACTGAGAATAACTCTTGTAAAAACAAACAGCACTAGGCATAGGTTCAATACTACAAGAAAAAAAGTTAGTGATCCATAATATCTTTTTCTAGTACAACATGTAGGAAGTCTAAAGTGCTGGTTTTCAAGAACAGAGTGTAAACAACTTACAAAAATCAGATGTAATGATAACGTAAGGTCTTGCTACCTCTGATTTTCTGTATGCGTCATAGCCATGTCAAATTAGCATTTCCTGTAGCTATTTAGGAGCACTCTCTTAATTTGAATACAAGAGTCAAACGACCACATGACAGTTTGTTAAAAGACCAATCCACAGGAGCCATCTATTACAAAGCCACAAGGCTTCCCTGTGCTATTCAAATTTGCAGAGTGTTTTCTTCTTGCTTCATTTGGTTCATTATTTTTAAGGTGTGGAAGCTGTTCTTACTGTGAACAAACTTTTGGGGTTTTTTTGCCTTTTTTTAAAATATAGTCTTCTTTTAAGTGAAGGATGGACTTGAGAACTAGCAGAAGAGAATATAAATTCCAAGTATCTGAAGGCATGTTTGCTACTGGAAAGGAGTGAGAAGGAAGCTGTGATACATGTGTGATGTTTGGAAAAGGTAAGGGTAGTATATCCATATTTGAAAGTATGAATTTGTATTCCACAGGATCAGGAGGGAGTTTTTGACCAGCACCAAGAAGTATGGTATCAAGATGTAAATAGACATTTTCAATCTTTATGTGAATAAATCAATATTGCCCATTCCTAGAAATCTGATTAAACACTGGACTGCTTAATTCTGACATACAGAACTATTTGACAGCTAAACTGACTATCCTATATCGATATGTAAAATAAAATAACAGATCAATGCTTTTTTAGGACAGTGAATTTTTCTATTGTGACAAAGCAGATTTTTCTTTTTTAATACCCAATTTTGTCAAAGATTTCTAAATTATTTCAGGGTATCATAGCAAAGTGTAGCTTTACTTTAAAATGCAAAGGCAAAGACAGAGCTGAATGAAAAGAAGAGAATATTTGTTTTCATTTTTGCCATGCTTTTGCTCCCTATGTATTTACTTGCATTGCAGCTACCCTGTTTCTCTCTGCCATCTCCATTGCTCTAGCTGCTGTGTAATCAAGGTGACACAGAGAGAAAGGCACTGCTTTGGTCATTTAATTGGAAACAAATGTCAAGTGTAGCAAATGAAAGAGAATAAGCAATATAAGCATAAAAAAGTAAGATTTGATATTTGCATGGCTTAATTGTTGCATAAACTGATATCTAAATTTTTTATATTTGAAAATGAGCTAATGAAGTATGGAACATTTTCAGAAGAAAATTTTTTTTCAGTGAGGTAGATGTTATCCTTTATATATGCTTCAGAGCAAAAGCATTTTTATTCATTTTGGGGAATTCAAACTATACTTTCGCTAGAAGTTTTTGGGGTTTTTTGATACATGCTTGCTAAGTTAAGTGGTTAGTCTACCTTTGAATCAGTCTCGAGTTGATCTAGAAAAAACTTTGTAGGTCTTCTTAATTCACATTCCTTCATGACTTCAACTTCTACTGAGATCCTTAGAAGTACACAGTTTATTAACAATCTATGCTGTGAACACACATCTGGAGCACTGCACAGTTCTGGGCTCCCCAGTGTAAGAAAGGCATGGAGTTCCTGGAGTGAGTTCAGTGAAACACCACAAAGATGAGTCAGGACTGGGAGAATTTGTCATGCATGGAGAGGACGAGAGAGCTAGGAGACTGTTCAGCCTGGAGAAGAGAAGGTTTGGAAAAGATCTTGTCACTGTGTATAGATGGCTGTGACACTGTGTACAATGGAGTGTGTTAGTGAGGGACAGATTGTGCACCAGGCAATCTCCAGAGGTCCCTTCCATCCCCAACCTTTTGGTGACTCCAAGCATGGCACACATAAGGCTGGCAGAGTGCCAAGCCCCACAGCTGTGTTTGCACTGCCGGCAGACACCAGCTGGAAGTGTAAATGCCAATAATACCATCTAGGGAGAAGACAGAAGGAGCATCCCTCTATTAACAAGTTTTCTGTAGCAGGGAGGTCCAAGCTAACAAATTATTTCAAGTTTAGAAATTAGTACTTTTGCTTCTTCAGCAAAGTGATGCAGATAATTTATGTTTCTGTTATCTTTTCAGAATATTTTGAGCATATTCTGGATTATGTCTGTTTCTGCTTTTATTAATCAGGTCAAATTATCTTTCAGAACATTTTATCCATTAATTCACATTCAATGATGTACCCTTTTGCCACTGGGCATTCTAGGTCATCTATGCTTTGATATTTTTCTGGCACATCCATTAGTGTACTATTCAAGTTCAAAAGGAACACGATAGTAGATGTTTCAAATATAACATGCTTTTAGTCAGTATTTATGCTTTCAGAAGATGAATAAGAGTCCCATTTCTTATGATGTTCCAAATAATTGCTACTACAGGTAATTTGAAGGCCTGATTTTGTTTATGTATATGCATGTGTGTGTACACGCCCAGGCGCTGGTACTTGTATCTCTTCCAAAGACTGTGAAATCCACAGGGAAGCCGCATTGTAATTTGCACGTAATTTACCTTTACAACTTCTAATTTTTTTTGAGTGTATCTGCTGCCTATGTTTGCTAGATTTATTCAGAAGGGAAAATATTTCTGAACCCACTGATTAATAGCTTGTATTAGAGGGACAGGGTTATGTAAAAGCATCAGCTGCATGTTGTCCGCTCTAAAAGCCTACTACTGCAAAGGTTTTTATAACTATTAATGAATCATAATTTATAATTCAGATATTTACATCCCTGAAAATTTATAGGACTCTCAGTCAAAACAAATGGAAATTTGCTGCAAGTAAGGCATAAATACCAAACAATTCTCAGTTTAAAAACAACCTTGAAAAACCCAGTACATTGTCCCTGTCATCAACAGATAGAGAGCCTGCTTCTGTGTGGCAGCCCCGCTTAAGAGTCTACATTTGAAGATGAGAAGCAACATGTCATTCTGTGAATCTGATCTCACACAGTATATCCCAGGTCCCTTGTTACAGTTATCTTTAATTAATATTTTAATTAAAGTGTATCAAATGAATATAATGAGCTCTGTAATAAATCTCCTGTGAACTACAGCAGAGCCAGAATATCACAATAACCATGAGGAACTAGCACAGCAGTAAGAACCAAAACTCTGCAGAACTTATTAAATCTCCTGACATGTCCCAGTCTGCCCTGTTTGATTAATATAATCATCCATGTAGTTCATCTTGATCAGGAAATGGCAAAGAATCTTTCAACAAAATTATTTTTCACTCCATTAATGTGGAGCTCTGTATCTACTATCTCAAAGTAACTGAGTTGGATTTGTTCTTTTCTCAGGTAAAAAATATTTGTCTTTTAAGACAGTCTCTTTCTGAAGCTGATTGTTACACTGTGCTTATTCCCATTGTTAGGAACCTCTTTAACTTCAGTGTAACTAGTCAGCCAAGAAATTTCTTACCAACATAAGAAATAGAGGATCTGAATGCAGAACGAATAGGCCTGTGGAATTTTTCAGAAGGTGGCATTTCAACACTGTGGTGTTGTGGCTTAGTCGTTTTGGCAGCAATACACTAGAAATATATACCTACCTGAAACCTCTGAAAGAAATCACGTACCTAGGGGATGGACTGACTGCTTAGTTTACTTCTTAATCTTCATTGCAAGGTATGGATAAATTGCATTTGCCAATTCTTAGCCAACTGCTGGCAATAATTATCTTGATTTTGGTGCTGAATTTCAGGAGTATCTTTTATTTGTAATAGTTAGAGGACGCAGCCAGTTGGAATGTGTAAACATGATTCTTTCCTGCTTAGCAACCAAAATTGCATTCAATATAGTGGAAGTGGATGTGTTTCAGTTTGTATGGTGTCTGTATGTATAGTTTGCTGAAATTTTAATTTTACATGGGCATACATTGCAACCTCATGTATCGAAACCTGATGATGTGATTATCAGCATCAATTGAAATTTTATTAAAAAGATACATGGCTTGCTTACATTTCCTATCCAAGTTTTTACAGTGTGTTTTTAGCAATAGACTACTTGAACCTTCCAAGTGTGACTGCATATTCTAGTTACAGAATAATGAATAAACAGAAAAGGCTGTGTTGTTTGTACAAGGTTCTATGTAAATAAGGTTTTCTGAAATAGTCAACATATTAGTTGGATGCTAGTTTTGTGAAGACTTGGTTTGACAAACTCATAATGTTCTAAATGTTAATCAAAGCTCTTCACACATATATATGACAGAATTTGCTTTTCTTCATTTTTCTACTGCAAATATTAGTTGTAATAACTCAGTAGCAGCAGGCCTGGAGTTATATTAGGTTGAAATAAGTTAATTCAGTGAATATATGATGTCATACATGACAATAGCAGTAAGAAGCTTACTAGTTCTTGATGAACCAGACTTTTAATACTAGAGCTGTAAAACACTTTTATATACACTATACATGTAATAATATAATACACTTTTATATACACTGCATATATTTGTCCTTGCATAGCTGTGTTTGTCATTTTGAAGATTTTCAAATTATAATACATTTGTAAACTCTTACTTGGCTCCTGGTTAGTTATTGACGTTGAGAAATCTGCATGTGATGTATAGTAAAACAGTGTCTCCTTTGTTTGCCAGAGACCGAAGAAGGAGACAGTAATGCTGCAAAATAGACAAAATCATTCCGTAACAAGTAAATGCATTTTGTAGTTTTCAAGTTAATAATTTTTAGTTCATTATTTATTATCTTGTTTCTTTAGTATAATGTTCGTATTCTCATCTGCAAAGCTACTTGTGATTTAAGTGCAGATCCAAAGCCCAATAAAATGCATGAGAAGTTTCTCTTCAGCTGCAATAAACTTTGAATCAATTCTCTTGTCTGAGCATTTCTCATAGATTCCTGGTAGGAAAAAAATGCCTGCTAAGTGTTTATATTGCTTCTTCCTAATAGTTGTAATTTGTAAATGGCATGTAAATATTGTTCTTTATCATATTTGTACAACCTAGTAATAGCATTTTATGCAAGGCACACCCACTTCATTTGCCACATGAGACTGCATTAACAGTGATGGTGGCCATGTGGCATTTTTAAATTTCCATGTAAAAAGGAGTGCGCATGCAAAAACAAATGAGCCCTTTATCTACTGTTTGGGCCCGTAAGATCTTACCAGCTTTGTTGTATTCTTCTATTGCTCATGTTTCAATATCACTGTTTGTTTAAAATAAGACTTGCAGGAGGGCAGGAGAAAGGATCTCTGACAAAATGTCTTGAGTGCTTGACAGTGTCTGAAGTTTTGCATTTATATGCCTTGTAGTTGTACGGTTACATTTCTTGAAGCTGGACTTCGATGATCCTCCTGAGTCCCTTCCAACTCAGGATATCCTGTGACCAATTAAGATGTGATCAGCCTTAAATAGGAACAAGAACTTTGTCTGATAGGATGTCATGGTCTCTCATTGTGTCAAAATTAATTATTTCAGCCTCTTGTACCTTTGTGTACTTGAGGGTTCTTTGAGAATGTGGATGGTTTATACACAGTTTACAGTTTACTAGCTACTTAAGAGCTACAGGTTTGATACCCTTGTATTATGTCTGTTACCCTAGACATTTCAAATGTGGTTGAGTACCATGTATTCTCATTCTGTATACCAAATACTTATATAAGGTAATCAGTACATGTTAGCTGCCTGTGCCTGCATCTCCTTGCTGTCTTTAGTAGTTCTATGTTTAATAATTTATCCTCTTTTTGCACTGTGTGAAAGCATTATGCTATATTTTTTAATTCAAATTTATTATTCAGTATTTTTACCTTCATATTTTGCTTGCAAGGCAGGCAAAATTCCTTTGTCTTCCTGCTTTTTATTTTGAAATTGTTGTTCTCCTACTTCCTCTTCCATTTATTAACTGTGTAAGTAGTCAGTTTTTACCTGTCTAACCTGGCTTATTGCTTCCTGAGACAGGTCATGTTCAAGGGTTATATCAGTAGTATAAATTTATTCATAAAATATGAATCAAAGCTGAATCCTTCTAAAATTCAAGAGGCATAATCTTCACAGATGACAAATAATCCGGCTCCCCAAATCTGGGCATACTCTAGTCTCATTTTCCTGATTTTTAATGCCTGGAATTTAGATTTCCAAATTACTTGTATTATTTTAATATTTATCTGTTAAAACACGATTCTCATTGAGTTCTTACTTGAGCCCTGTAAGTGAAATTCATATGAAATTCATAACTCACTTTAAAAAATATGTTGATCCATTTATAAAGCTGATGTTTCTCATCTTGAAATCCCTATTGGCACATATTTGCATCTTTATGAAGCAAAGTAACAATCTGTCTCTTAATTAGGAGGCATAACCCAGGAACTCTGTTCACAGCAGGAACCAAATGATCCTGAGTATTGTCACTTACCTGATAAACCAGGCAGAGGTTCAGAGGGAAAAAGTCAGCAGGTTGAAGTTTGATTTTTTTTTCTCAAATACAGACTCAGAAGAGAGTGTGGGGATTTTTTGTTTTAACTGATGTAAATTGACAGTTGGGGTTCTTTCCTTTTAAATGCTTTGTACAGTTTTCGTTTTTTTAAGTGGAAAAAGGAGGAGAGGTTCCTGCATTTTTAAAGGAAAAAACCCAAACTTAAGAAAAGTGTTTCTATCTATTATGGATGCCATACAGCAAGGTATCAGTGTTTCCACTGTAGCCAACAGAATAGCTCCTCATCTTGCATGGAAATGACCTTCAGACAAAGCCAAAAGTAATTTTCAGAAGGCTGCAAAGATATTTGTTGATAGCAGCATCAAAAATGTATGGGGGCCTCATAATGCCACAAGGGGAACCTGAAAATGGACACCTTCAGCTCATAATTCTAGTTTTACTAGCTGCAGCTCACAAAGCAACAGCTGCATCTACATTGCAAAATACCTCCCACACATACATATACACACAGTGTTTGCACACAATACTTATTTTTTTTCCTTTAATGTGTGGGAATTAATTAGAATCTAAGGTCTTACTGAGAGAAAGTGTGTGCTGTTTAGTTTAGAGGGCTAAAGATAATACAGCTCCCATAGTTTGATCATGCATGCTGCAAATGGAAGACGGGATCCTGCAAAAAGAACCATTCCAGCAAATCCAGGTAGAGTTTTACCGAAATCTTCCATCTTCATGATTCTTTTCATAAGATTATCTTCTTCCTATGTTACCTAGTTGTATGCATTAATTAGGAAAAAGACTGCATAATCACAATTGTGTGCTGTGAATGAGTACCAGTGTTGGTGTATTATCTTTTAAAAATTGTGCCAAAAAAAAATCTGAAAATACTTGCACCCAAGCTTTGTTCCGAGCTTGGAAGTCACAACAGTGGGTTCTTGTATGCTGTCTTCGCCCTGTGAAGAGCTGGTCTAGAAATTTCTCAAGGTAATGGGATTTTCTATTAGCACCTTATTGTATAATCTTGAAACACTTTGAAAATATATGTTGACATTTTCTCATCAAAGTCATTAGCCAAGTATTTTTGCAAGAAGGGCTCCAGTCTAATTCACTTTTATTTAATTAGTTCGTCCATTGCTGCTGCATAAGCACCTAATGACTCTAGGGGATGGTTGGACTTTTCACCCTTTCTAGCTATTATACTCAGTGCTGTACTGTACTTATAAGTCAAGTTCAAAATCACATCTCACAGGCTACTGTGCTTTTATTTCAACTGAAGAAATTGTTCTTTTCCTCAAATACGACAGGTTAATTTCTTAAAAAAAAAATTGTTGTATCAAGGGGACAAAGTACATGTGGTCTGCATTAGTTGTTGAAGAACTCTGATAAAAATATGTTATTAAAATATTTCCAGTTCTGGTAGGATGCTCCCTAAAGTTCTTCTAGTTTGGTGTTTCTGAAGAAGTAAAGAAACCCTTTAGAAAGAGTGGTAGGCAATGTTTCTTCAGATGCCAATGAAAACGCCTCCTTTTTGATTTTATTAATGCTGTATGTCTGGCTAAGGTAACCTCCAAACAGTGTCCATTGTGGGTTTAGACTGAGTACAGGTTTATGAACTCTCCCACCTCAAAGCAGCAGATCACAGAAGGTTAGTATTGATTTGCAAGGTCTTGACAAGCATAAAGGATTCATGTTCTGTGGTACTTGCCCCACTGGAGATTAAACTAACAGAATAAATGTACACCTTTTGACGTGTAAGTTAATGCTTCTGACAGCCCACTGTGTCAATCAGTGTGACTGACAACCTTAAATATACATTGAAGGTACTTTGCTCTTCTCAGTTGAAGACAAATGTCAACTTTATTGTTTGTGGCAGAGTAAAGGGACACAGAACTTGGACACAGAAACAGAAAGTCAGGTACTGCACATCTTTAAGTGTCACAGAGAGACTTAGTAATGAAGTAGGCATAGCTCTGTGGAAACAAGAAAAGTTCCTGCACTTTTACACAAGGAAAAGCGATAACACAGAACAAGCTGGAATAATCTGGGAACACGTGTTTTTTTGACAGAGAAACATATGTTTTCTGCTGAAAATCAAGCAGAGAGGTGGAAAAAATTCCTCTAAGAAGGATCTTTGTTATACATCACCACATTCTTTAATTGGAAGGCAAATTTAATAGGAAGAGGTGTTGCAGAATTTGTTTTGTTTCTGGATATCTCAGGATATAACATATGCTGCAGCCAAGGGCAGCTCTTTCCTGCCAGCCCATCCTTAGCCATGCTGGAGCTGATTGCCATTAACTGTGCAGGACAGTGTCTGCTCAACAACAGAGCATCTGTACTGCCCTTCATGGTATCCTCAGCTGCCTATGCCATTAGTAGGTACTCAACATATTTTGGCCAAAAGCTTGGGGCTCAGCATCAAAGAACCATAGAATCATTTAATTTGGTGAAGACTTTAGGACTGAGTCCAGCCATTTACCTGGCACAGCCAAGTCCACCACTAAACCATGTCCCTAAGCATCACATCAAAAAAATTAGTAACAACAACGACAAATTATTTCATTGCCCTTCTCTTCTCCATTTATCCACTGAGATCCTAATGTACTATTTCAGAACAGTCAATCTATAACTAAGAGGAAATAATGTCTTACATGCCAGTCAGCCAGTTCAAAATAGAATTATAATATGGCGTAATCCTTACTTACTTTAAGACTTAAATAACATGGTGGGAGAGTGGCATGAAGGTTTTGAAGAGCCTATTTGTTCTATGTAATTTTGCATCTCCATCATTTAGAAATGATCTGTCATTGAATGAGGCAGAAAAGATGATAGCAAGTAAACAAGAAGCTGAAACATCAACTTCTTGCAGCATACAGAGGTTTTGCACTCATATTTGGAACTGTAACAGCATTGATTACATTGGCAGGTAAGCTTCTCCTAGAAATAGTGAAAACTGAGTTGCATTTCCAGAATTTACAGAAGTTTTAAGTGTCTTTCATCGTGACCAGTTTCTCTGTTGGAAATGGAATGTTTTCTCCTGCTAACATACCTTCTGCAGAGGGATGAGATCCATCTTGTCATCCTTTCTGTTCAGCACATGCTTGGATCTTTAAGAGGCCTGTTTGAAAGGTAGTGCAGAGTATGAGTGATGCCCAGCACTGCACTCCCCGTTATGCCTCAACTGCCCAGCCTGGTGCTTAAGGTCTCCTTGAGGGCCAGCTGACAGAACGACAGCTGAGTGAAGTGGTGGAAGGGATGTTGGTGCATTACACTGGGGACAAATGCAGGTGATAGGATGAAGGATAGGATTCTGACTCAGGCAGTGCATTTAGTTCCTACATATTCACAAAATAGGGATTTCAAGTCCTCATTTACTGATGTGGGCTGGAAGAAATCTTTTTCCCACCTGTGTGTGACCACATATTTCTGACTTCACTCTTAATGTGTTGATCTGATTCCTATGAATGATATTTTGGCTACAATCCAAGGCAAATGTAGGTAGAGAAAGTAGCATAGAAGGGTGCAAATTTATGCTTTGCCATATATGTTTGTTTTGAAGTTGACAAAACTTCAATTATTTTAGCAGATTGAATTCCTACTTCTTTGTTTTTATAGTTTTTCATATAAAGATTGACTCCACTGTCTACAGAATTTAAACATGAAAACAACTCTAATTTACACTAAGGAAATATTTTCATTCTGCATGATTATGTTATTAGTTCTATGGCTGCACTGAAGATTGCCTTTGGTTTGTTGTGCTTCTTCCCTGGTTCATCATCATCTTTTACTTTCAGCAACAGGTGACTGACAATCAGATTTTCTGAGAAATCCAGGGTGTTCCTCTTTTCTGATTTCTCTTTTCCAATTCCTTTCTAAGAACTACCTCCCCTTTTACTTCCTTTCTTGTAGAATTTATGGTGATTCTGCAGCACCCTCAAATTTACCCACATACCTGTTTCCCACTTTCTGTGTCAAATATCAACCTCATCCTTTGTTATAGTCAGTACCTGTTCTTGCTACAGCACTGGGTTTTTTTTCTTTGTTAGATTGGTATTCTCAAATTCATTTGGACAATTTCGACAGGTACTGTGCCTAAGCTTCTGGCACAGCAGCATTTCCCATTCACAATTGGTCACATTTCTTCCATAGCTCTGCTCCTTGTACTAGATTTTTTTCTTTATCTCCGTATCTTCTCCTTTCTCTTCTTTTTCTGCATTCTGCATCAGTGAGATGTCATATCTATGTATTTTGCAGTGAAATAAGCTGATGCTGCTGCTGTTCCATTTTTAGTATCACAGCAGAAAGTTCCTAAAACTTGGTTTATGGCAGCCTGTCTCTCAACTCTGAGTAGTGCTACAGTTAGTTCCAGGAGCACAGTTAGTTTCTGCATCCATACATTAGAGCAGCTTTCTTTAAAGTTGATGATAGACGCAGTTGATAATTAGTCGGCCCAGGCTTTTTTGCAACCAGAAAGTAATCACTTCAAGATTTGTACTTGTTGACAATTCCACCCTTTTTCTCAAGAACACATTTCAGAGGTGTGAGTACTATAAGCGAAAGATGGTCTGCAGCAGAGAAAGTGGTTAAGAAGTCAGTTGTACCTTTTCATATCATGCTTAGTGATTAATGCATTTCTCTCAAAAGCCTACAAACAGTCCGTATTTGTCTGCCTTCTGTTCCATTCCAGCTGTGTGCTGACAGGGAGGTTGAAAGTTCTGGAAATAAACCAGTTTTATGGTACAATTGTGAAGCTGATGCCAGAAATGTCATGTAAATCCAGAGACAAATACTTCTTATAGAAAATAATTTCAAGCCTATGTAAATTAACTGCCATAGTAATTCCAAACAGTCAAAGCTAAAATAGTGACTTATCAGGAACATTTGCTCCGAATAAAAAAGGGAAGAATTTCCCCCTCCTCCAGACACCAAATTAGGCACTGACAAGGAGTTTGTAATTTTGTAGACATCAAAAAAATATTATTTAAGTACAAGTGAGGATGGAAATTTTCCCTGTTTTTCTAGAGGTTGTCTTCCTTATCTCAGCATTTGGTAACATGTTAAAGAACTGAGGAAAAGGTGATGCTCAGTTTCCCCTCAAATTGTAGCATAAAGTTAAAGGTGAAGTCATTTCCATGGACCAAAGTACACTCCATTACTGAAATGTAAAATACCACTTATGTGAGCCCTCCTTCATGGAGAGAAATGGTGATAGACGATTGCATTTTAGATCCTCAGAGAAAAGCTTACTAAATAACACGTTTATTTAGTAAATTAAATTAATAAACATCCTAGCCACATTCCTTATTGCCATGACAAGGTCCGGCAGCCGGTTCAGCCAGAATGCCACCAACTTGCTCTGGTTGCAGTAGGGTTTGTTGAACATTACTGCCTAAATGGATTTGGCTTCCAGGTGGAAGACAAGTGATGGAATGGAAGAGGTGTGATCACCAAGAAAGGGAATGATTTAACAGAGGTCTAGAAGTTTTGAAAGGCATGGAATTTCACTAATTTTCGTAGGGCAGGAATGAGGAAATACTTAATGAGAATGTTGGAGAGCACAGTTACGTGAAAAGGAAGTACTTTTTCACAAAATGGAACCATGAACCATGAATTAGATCGTGGAACTCCTTTGCACAGGATGTTGAAAAGGCCAAAAATACAGATAAGTTCAAAGACAAAAGATGTAAATTCATGCAGAGTAGATCTCTTAAATGCAGCTAAACAAAATGGCCCAGTTGCAGCCTGCTCAGGAAATCACAGTATTGCCAAATTCCAGAAAGAGGACAGCTACTGTCCTGGTTCCTGCCAGGACATGGTTAATCCTTTTCAGTATCCAGGAGGCATCATGGCCAGGACCTGGAGGTTATTCTATAACACTCAGGTCATTGCCAGAGGTGGGAGAAGAAGAGACTCTCTTCCAAGGAGAAAGGGTTCTGGTGTGGCTGAGCAAAGGTGCCACAGGGAGCCAGCTGGTATTGTCTGCTCTCGGGGGGGTTCGTGTGAATAGGTTATTTCTTATACCCTCTGTCATTAGTATTGTTGCTATTTCTGTTCATTTTCTTATCTCATTGCTGTTTCCAGCAAGTTGTTCCTATCTCAACCTGTGATATTTGCCTTTTTTGCCTCCAATTTCCTCTCCAGAGTGCTGCAGGGGATGGGGAAGCAGGGAGTGAGCGGCGCATGGTTTTAGTGGGAGTACTGAATTGGAGAATACCGTTCCCAAACCATGATATAGCTACTTACCTGGGGAGGTTTAATCTCCCCGTTCTGTTTCTTATGGTCTTTACCTCAATATCTCTTCCTTGTCTTTAGTACAATTATTTCCAAAGCAGAAGGATCCCCAACCTGACCCCATTTTTTGGGGTTTTTTTTGCTAATTGTGAACAGAATCAGAACAATTGTGAACTTCAGGGACCCCCATCACAGCAGGCCTGTTAGCTTTGCCCTGAGCAGCTGTCCAGAGCAGCCCTTGGTAGTGCCATGTTCTGCCCTCAGCTAAATGCTCCCTGGCTGAGGGAATGTGTCAGGAACAACTCAGTTTCCTTTCCTAAAGCTTTTTCTGGCTTTAGCTTTTTTAGAGCCAGCCCAGAAGAATATGATCCTAATGACTATTTACATATCTGCTTGGGTTGATGTTTTACCTACATGGCATTATTTCAAGAATCTTCCATTACTTTCTTTTAAAAAAAGAGAAAACTCCTTTAGAAAATCACCTTACTTTTGATTTTTATGTGGCTTTTATGAAGAAGGTGGACAGAAGTAGAAAAGGCAAAGGATCCTATCTGTGGTCCCTGCAAACCATGGAAATCAATCACAGAAATATACCATTTTCACACAACTACTGTGAGTAGCACAACTACTCACTGCTATATTTTGATAAAAGCTTTTACTGGAGAGGGTCTGTTTTCTTTGGACATATTTTTTCCTCCATCAGAAAACTGAAAAAGAAAACATTTTCTGTCCCAGGTGAGGACCAGACTCATTTTGGCTCTTCTCACAGAGAACTCAGAGGAATTCTGTAATTAAGCTCTCCAGACACAGAAATCATGACAAACCCCTACCTTTGTTTGAAATATGATTATTTTAATTAGAAACCCTTCAGATGCAGATATATTTAGATCTGGTGTAAGTGGTTGCAATTCCTTGGAACTCCATGAAGCCCCAGCTGCTTGGGGCAGTTTTGAGCGGGTCAGTGCCTTCCACACAGCTCACTGCCATGCCTTCCAAAAATCTGTTAACTCTTTTGTCACCAGATTTACAAAGAAAACATCAGCTAAATAATAGATCTGCAATAAATTATGTATACTCATTATTTCCAAATAAGAAACAGAGAGATTTTTAGTAAGAGTGGATGATGTTTTGCAAGATACTCCTTTTAAAATCACAACTTTGGCCAATGATTTTTTTTTACACAATTCTTGCTCTTGGGAAAAAAAAAAAAAATCTTTATTTTGGAAAAAAGCTCCCACATTTCTTGTAAAGTTGTTTTTAACTTTTCAGTGCTGTGGGCTTTTTTTCCTAATCAGTTTGTTATCTGGAAAGGAGAAGAGAGGAAAAAAAGCAAAATGGGACAAACCAAGGAATTGCTGTAATAATGGTTTCACGTGCATTGTTCTGTTTCAAAGAAGATGCAAATAATTAGTTTTTCCGCTTCTTTAAATTTGTGGAAGAAATACCAATATCACTTCTTAAAAAATTATTAATAAAAAACATGAAACAAACCAAGTGATATATTTTTAAAAATTATTTTCCTCAAGAAAATAATTTCAAAACTTTTGCCTGAGATATTTTGTTTGACAAGAATTGAATGTTTAGTTGACAAGACAGCTTGTTTTTCTATTCATAAATTAACTCAGAAATACTAAATTTTGTTTAATCATTTTGGGTTTTAACAATTCTGCAGATTTGTACAGTAATGAAATCAAGCATAACGCTTTATCCTACTGGAGCAGAAGCAGAAATTCAAAGATGCAAAATAGAACCCAGTATCATTTTATTACACTTGTTTAACTATAAAAACTCATTATGGCACTTTCTGTAATCTCAAAAAAAACCCATGCAGGTTGAAGTAATCCCAGTTATTTATATATTAAACTAAAAACAATGATGACTGTGTTTTTATTCAGTTGTATTACTTAAATATGTACTTTTTTGTAAGGATTTGCCATATGTTATTACACTCAAACTCACGATGGGATGTTGTCTATCTCTACAAAAAAGTCAGTATTTATGTGTAATATGGACATGGGCAAACAGATGGCTGTATAAGGTATGCAAATGTGACCATAAAAACTAGATTCCTTTTTTTAGAGCACTGACTAGATAGCTGTCAGCTCAATGCTGTTTCCACCCTTTTCTGGAGTGAAGTTAAGTGGGGTCATTTTGCTATTTTCCTGATTAACAAAGGAATAGTGACACCAAAGAATACTGCTGTGTCTCACAAGGGCTCCAATTGTTTCCTTTTTTTTTGTTTTTTTCCCCCTATTGTATTCTATAGATTTTATTTTGCATTGATTTTTTTTGCCACTGGCGTGGAGCCTATAAACTCCAGTGGTTTTAATTAGAGAAAGTTCTCCATGTATAGATAAATGTGGCAGAATTATTTTCACACAGGCTTATAAACAAGTAGTTGCAGGAAAGCTCTTGGGTCACATAGACTGTTACAATCTGTATGATTTTCTTGCATTCCTACTTAACCTGTCCTTGAATGTCTGGTAACAGCAACTCCCTTCCTGGAAATTCTGTTTGACCGACAGGACTTTGACTCAGAGCACTTCTCCTGCTTTTTCCCTGCTTTTCTCAGCTGCTCTGAACAGTGGGTTTCTGCTTGGATCCAGTTTCTCCTGCCTTGAGGGATTCAGCAGAGATCTGGTGCTATGAAGTGTTTCTTTTATTGTATGTTATCAGTTCTTTACTCCTTTATCCAGCACACCAAGTAGATGTTGTCAGACAAATAGGATAAGGACTATTTTATGCCTCTGATAAATAGCTATACTCTGGAGCATAATTTTGGTACATCCAAAAAATATTTTACTGTCATTTTCATATTGGGGAGGCACACAATTTTGGATACCTCACCTCTAAGAAATATTTCACACAGATCTACTTCCATCCACTGTGTTGGAATAGTGAGAAAAAAAGGCAGTCATACTTGCTGAAAAATGTTAACATCAGAAATATCTAAAATACACATAATTTTGTTGCCACCAATTCTTTGTCAGAATATTCTTCACAAAGAAGAAAAGTCTATTGCATCAGACATTTTAAATGGGAAATGAGCATGTCACGTAGAAAACAATGTAAAGTGGAAAATAAAGAGGTTTTCACTATTTCTCAATTAATATATTTCAAAATAAACCACACAGTTCACCTTTTTTTTTTCCCCACCGTACCAGTTATGCTGCTAGAGGAGTTCTGCTATATGGTGACATTTGTTTATTAAGGTCCCATAAAGAAATGCTTGATAACTTTTTACTAAGTTTAATACTTAGTGGTTGTCTTCTGCATGGATGGTGCTCTTTCTGCTTGAAGTTTTACAACTTTTCATTTAATCTTTGTACAAGTTAAAAAGATTCTTCACCAATATTCTTTTTTTCCATTAAGACCATGATTCATGGTAACAATCAGTTTCTATGTGTAAAATGTGTGTATTTCACCCCTATCAAGCACTCGCCATGTTTTCTCTCTAACATGGAAACACTGGCTCTCTAGCATCCTATTTCTGCAATTGGAAGGAGAATATCATAAAATAAAATAATTATGTTGGAAAATACCTTTACCTCGAGGTTCACAGTAAAGAAAAAATGACAGATTATATTTGAAACCATATGCTGTCATTGCTTCTGCCCAAAACTAGATGGAATATGTCCAAGTTTTACTATGTTCAGGTGGGAAGTGGGTATGTTGAAATGTTGAATAATTTTTCTGGCAGGCTTTATACTTTTTTCCCCAAATACTTACCATAGAAACTTTTGCAAGGTGAAAAAGCGACACCAGCCAGTTTTTTAAAAAAAACCAGAAGTGTTCCTCTGACAGCAGGACAAAACTAGAATTAGAAAGCATGAAAAGATGGACATCGGTGGGAGTAGTCCTTGTAAAGCTAGACTGGGAAGAGTCCTTTTGGTAAAGTTATTGGAAACTACTTTGTAGGAAAAGTCTTCTGAAAAGATTAGGGTGGAGGGCTCTAGATCACCTTTCAGCCTCTGTCATATTCTATCTATCCCATATCTTCATTTTAAGGAGCAGAAGAATTATTTGTTTTTTTACTAAAAATGAAACTGTGACAGATAATGGGGTAACCTGGGTACTGGATAAGCATAATATCTCACAAGTTTTCCCTGTTTGTTGTACTGTTAGGCTCTGTAAACTTTTGAGATTATCTAAATTTAGAAAAAAAGAATTAATTGTACTATATATACCTATTCATATTAAAAATGTATGCAAGTATTGCAAGTTGTTTCTGTTAAGGCACAATGCTGCAGAATGGATTAGTTTGCAAATGCCACGTGGACAAAATCTTGAAATTTTCATGTATTGAATATTTAGGTTCTCAGCTATCAACATTGTTTTTAATTTAATGAATAGGATTTTCTTTATATTTGATTGACAGTTTCCAATGCCTCCTTCTACACCAAGCAAAGAGAGTTTTATTAGGGACAATGGGGAAGGTATAATTATAGGACCACAAGTCAAGATTAGAAACTGCTGTTTTAAAGAGAAGGTGTGCCAGATAAGGCATGCTGTGGTAATTAAGTCCACAGCCACATGCTGTGCAATATCCTGATGGTTCTTTTACAGAGCATCACTCTGGCATCTTGGCCAGCCAGATAAGGAAATCTGTGGTTCCCCTAGACGAGTGATCTCTAGCAAGAAGGAATCTGGAGGCTCTGCTAGAGATAGAACACAAGTATCAGATGTACAGGGCATATTACTTTATCTGGTGTAGCTTGTTTAAAGATAACACCTGTTTTTTTTTACCTTCACTGTGATAAAGTAAATTAGTTGTTTATCTTATGGCTTTGACTAATAATCACTGTGGTCATGATGTGAAGCTGTTACACCACAGTACAATTTGTTCTGACAAGTTATAAACAAGGCAGGGAAGTATACAGCCTAGACATACTTTGAAGTGGTGTCATGGGCCTCATAGTGCAGTGTAAAATCCAATTTGGAGAACGGTGATGACACTATCATAGCTGAGAGCAGTTAATTTTAGAAGATGATAACAAGTACCTCACTGAGGTGCATTTTGGAGGACAGGGGTGAATAGTTTGTGACTTACCATAATCATGCCTTCTTGGTGTCTACACTGTCTACTCTCAAGGAAAAATTCCTCTTGAGTATTCAAGTTTCAGGAGATTAAGAGCAAACTAAAACATAAACCAAAAATGTTTTCAGAAGTCCTGAGACCAGAGTTCCATTTTGATTTTGGATCTTCAATTCCATTTTTGCTTCTATTTTGACAGGAAAAAAAAAAAAGGTAGAAAACCTGATGTCTTCTATCTGTTTTTTTGTTTTGTTTTGTTTTTCATCTATAAGTAAAAGACAGATATATGCTAGCAGACATAAACCCATATGCAGATGATTCTATGATTCTATGAAGCACTGTCCTAGCTAGGTCTTGTTTTTTTGTGAAAGCTCAGTGGTGACCAAATGCAGTTTGTATTTTCCCCACATCCTTCTTGGAACTCCACAGCTTTAACTTGACTGTTACTTAATTGTGCTCATTTCTTTTATTAATAAATCAGATGAACTGTTTTGATAAGAATAAGTTTCCACTACTATAGAAACTAAATTGTTAGCTAGAATTGCAGAAAAATTGCATAGCAGAAGCTTGCAAAGTCTTTTTGGTGCATCTCAACGACATAACTGCCTCATGATTATTGGCATATCTCCCAACTTCCAAGATGTTAGTGGCAAACAAAAGTACAGTACAGCTTTATTTTGTGGAGCATCTGCCATGCAAACATATTCTCACAGGCTTTAACACATATGCAGTATTGGAAATGCAAGTAAAACAATGTTTTAGCAGTAACATTTTAGTTTTGCTGGAGAGAGTTTCTTACAGCATCTTCCCAGAGAATAACAGCTTTGATTTGAACAGGGTTAGCTGCTGAATACTTCAGAATGTTAGTATCCACCTTCACTCCACAGTAGGTTTTACAAAATCTGTTTTCATAGGGATTGTCTGAATATCTGCGTACTTGTAACTTTCCCATTATTAGTAAACAAATATTTTAGGGATTTTATATTCTAGTGATCCCTAATTTATTTTTTTCTGCATTATGTGTCTATCTCCTTGGCCAAACTCTTAAACCACTTCCATAAATGCATCTCCTTAAAAGTTGCTAAGAAACTGTTCAAATGCCTGTGCTGCCCACAGCTCTAATGACTACTTTTGCCTTCCCTTTTATGCTGTACAATGGTTTTGCATCTGAATCTTCCCAAAGCGTGGATTTCTAGCAGAAAATATCTGAAAGCATTACAGTATATTAGTAAAAAGGTTCTCTGATTCTCTTCAAATAATTCTTTTTGAGGCTTACAAAATCAAGCCAATTATAAACTGAGCCAACAGCATTTTCAGATAGCAAAAAAGATAAGTAACAATAAAAAAATCTCTTGAACATCATTTTTGCACAGGCTCATGTACATACCTCTGTCCAAGGCACATAGTGCAACTCCTTTTACTTGTTAGTTCATCCTGCCTCTGTTGAGATACAGAAAAACTGTATTTTTATATAAGCAGGCCACTGACAGACAATACAACAGCATCACTGCTATGCTGAAGCCAGCTCTATATGACACTGAGCTAAGAGCAGTGATTTGGTGTGTGACAGACTGACACCTCCTACCTCCCCAACCACCAGACCACATGCAGTTTGGGGTATGGATATGCTCCATATGACCTCTTGAATGTGTTCTTCTTTGCATGGTATCTTTAAAGATTGAGTGGACCTGGACCAGGACCAGGAGCGAGAGTAAGCACAGATCTCATACTTTATGATTTGGACAATGGTGTTAGGAGGCAAAGGGATCTGTAGTCTTTGCTTTCTGGATTGCTTATATTTATTGGTCAATATTTATTTAGTGCAAAATACAGAGCAGAGTCAGGAATCTGAATTGCAGCCTTTCCTTTCCAGTTGACAGTACCCTTAGTGCAAAGTGCTGCACATTTTTTCTTTCCCTATTGCAAACCAGTCCTTGGCTTGTTACTTCAAAATCAGTGCACTCCAGTAGCTTAGCAGTGTTTGATGTCCTGAGCTGGCCATTAGCTGCAGTAAAAGAGGGAGCACTTGTTATTTTCGTGCCTTTTGTGGCACATTAGGCAGCCACATTGCTTTTGGGTGAGACATTTATGTATATTATTAAATTATGTTTATTAGGTCAGTGCCTTAATCACAGATCTTTCGGGCGCATGGGCCCTAAGGCCCATTCCAGTTCTCAGATGGGATATTCCCACATGAGACAGGCAGAGATTTTCTGGAGATGATTCCATATAGTCCAGTAAGACCAAGTGTTGAAATCCCAGATGGCTTATGAACAAACCTCTAAAAAGTCACTTCCATCAAGTTTGGTATTTTGTCATCTCTTAGGAATACCTCTGTTCAAAGCTGGCCCTGCAGATAACTCCCCTTTGCCTTCCCTTCCATATTCAGACTTAGAAATTTCTTCTTCTTTGAGGATGATCCAAGTTCATACCAGGTTGATGTGCACTTGTCAACACACCCTTGAAGACAGGCAGCAAACAGCTTAGTGATGATAAGTATACCCAGAAGTGCATCTTTAAGGAGAGGGGAAAAGTTGCTGTCAAAAACTTACGGAGCAGGCATTTTGATGATGGCATATTCAAATATCTGGATTTCAGGTTTCCTACCTCAGCACCTTCTGTACATCTGTGGTCTGCTGTAATTTCATTAAACTGTAAATGACAGGACATAAGTTTCTGGAGCAATTTATGTTAATGTCCATGTTCATAGAAAAATAAACATGAGAATCAGGTGGATTTGAATGCCAGGAGCTGGTCATGTCCTGGAGAGTAACCTGGCCGTGCTTACTGGTTTTAAAGCACAGGAGTTGTGCAGAACAGCATCTAAAACAAGAAATAATGGAGAAGGCTGCCTAGTGTGAGTAGTAATGAAACCAGGGGGACAGCTCACACCTTCTGCACCACATATTTCGAATTGGTTTTGGACCAGTCTTTGCTCCTGTGCTGAGAGCATTTTGCAAGTGCATGGATGCCAGCAACAGGTGAGTTTATTCTGAGAGTAATTGAACCAAATGGCTTGAACAGGAGATACGTGGAGATTACAGCTGTGTCTGCCCACTTAGACTCTCAGGATTCAAAAAACACAGGCCAGTTTTCTGCAATTTCAGCCCTTTTAATGCATTTGAGCCAATATAGGCAAGGTAAAATGGAACTTTAAATTGTAGGATATTTTTGTTTTCTGGAGGGAATAGTTAGGGCAACTGAATTTTTGTCTCCTGGCTCTCATGGCTCCCCAGGGAGGAGCAGGGTTTGCCACTGTTTAATAGGCGGAGATTTTTCTTGCTGGTCTCTGAAAGCTGTCAGGCAGAAGCGTGCTGTCAGTGGACTATGATGCCTCTCTTAGACTTTCTCCCAGCTGTCTGCAACAGTGGCAATATTGTGTCCTGCTTGAACAGCTACCATTCATGCCGGATGGGTCTGGCTTTTCCCGATTGCTGAGAGCCTGCAGTGAATTCCCCCATACACGTGCAGAAATATCACTGTAGCAGTCACTGGTAAGGACTGTCACAATTCAGTAACAATAATTCCCTTAACAGTGCTGTTTTCACACATATTTCCTAGGCAGTTTCCTTAGGAGTTAAAACTGTCCAAGGTCAGATAACTAGGTGGAAAATCCATGCCACTCTGTGTGCCAGGGCAGTAGCCGTGCCAAGATGTAGCATGAAGCAGAAAACAGCAGCCACTTTTGAGCTGTCTGTAAACAGTGGTCTTATACAGAGGACTTCATACACTTTATATATACCAAGGGAATAGTTAATTAATTGCAAGGCTGTGCTAGCTAAATGTCTGTAGCCACAGTGCAAAGGCTATCAGAGGAGTGAACAGAAGCATAGGAACCCAGAGCTCCATTGTCTGCTCCATCTCCACCTCGGTGCCTGGCTCACCTCCCTGCTTTTCATGTGCCATACACTGCTCTGCAAACATCACTTTGCAAATATTATGTAGGTGGGCCTCACAGCATCTCTGTGAGGTAATTAAACACAGAAACCTCACACTGCAAACAGGGAAAGGCAGGCTCTGAGCTTGGCTTTCTTGCCAGGCTTACAGGAATAAGCACTTTCACAGTAATTCAGTTTCAGGGCATTGCTGTATTTTAGCAATTGTGAGGACTGTGCTAATCTATGGGGTTTGATTTGATTCATAGCAATTTCATCCTCCCAGGGTGGACTTGGTCTCACTCCATTTGTCACTGTGGGCTGCTTTGGAGACTACACAAAATTTAACATGATTGATGTCAACTGTTCTGTGCCACTAGGCTGTAAAGAACTGTCCCTGGTATTATAATTTGCTGAGATAGACAGCACCTTAATGTCCAAACTGTAAAGTTCAGAAAACAATTATGTTTCACTAAATCTGTGCAGATAATTATTTTCCAGATAATACTTTAACAGAAGCACTGATCAGATCAAAAAAGCTGATGTAAAATGTCTATATAGCAAAGTATTAATTTGTGATTATATTTGAAAGTATTTTTCACAAAAGAATGAATTTAAATTCTCTACTCAGGTCCTTATTCTAAATTCTGTCCAAAGACTGGTCTGATCTGCTGGTCTCCATGTCTTCTGTAATCCAGAGCTGTTGCTATCATTTACTTAGTTTACTCTGCAGAAGGAGAGGTAAATATCGTGAACTGAAGACCTGAGGCTGTAGCTTGTTCATGTTTTCACTTATAAATTCACATTAGTTCATGTACATACTGTATTCTGGGCAAAACATTTTCCTTTCCTTTTGAATAAGGTATAAAGAGGCTTAAAAATATGCTAGCCTCTTCTGGTTTAGAAGAAGGTGAAGATATCTGGTAATTTTAGTGTTCTGGAAGCAGAGATCACTGATGTGACTGGCCAACAACATGTGTTTCTTCGAAAGCTTGAAGATGCTCTCTGTTTGGGAGTAAAGCTACTTTATTGTGATGGTGCATGGGATAAAGAGTGTTTCTGGCTGACTTTGAAAGTATCAGTGTTTTGGTACAAAGGCTGTCGGCGTTCTTTGTTAGTAATCTCTGCAGGGGGCGAGGTGAGATAGTTCGTTCCTTTTTGCTGAGTGACAGATATCAGGTCTCCCAGATGTCAGATGTGAGTTGCCAGGATTTGAAACAATGGTTAGACAAAATTTTCAAACATGGTTAGAAAAAGTCATGGAGATATACTTTTGTGACTACTGCACAGTGCTTGGTCTAGCTATGGAGGGCTGAGTAATTTTTGAAAAAAGGTTTCACTGTTCCTTTTGGTTTTGGTAAAGATTGCTGGAGAACTCTCTAACAGCATACTTTCCACATTATCTCTTCTCAAACAGTCCTTGCATGCTTTCTATTTTCCCTTTTAAAATATCATATTAATCCTTTATGTAGCTGGCTGGTGGGTGGAGCTACTCATGTCCTGGACCCTTGCGGTGAAGGCCAACAGAAGAGACAAGGTTGCACTATCTTGTGTTTATTTTTTGAAAATGTTCAGGAACAAAATTATAAAATATTTATTTTATGTATTGTTTCAAGTATTATGCAAAACCAATAAAAGTAAGTTGAAAGAAAACATCAGCATTTCTGATTTTAAATATCAAAGGACAGGAAATTCTCCATCCTTGATTTTCCATTGGGATTATAGCAATTTACTGTTTTGAAATTCCCTGCTTTGGTGTCATATAATGTGTAAAGGATAAGCAGGATCGGGATGACATTGAATTTCATCTTTGTTTAGTTTCAGTCAGACCATTCATAGCTATCACATCATTGTAAGGTGACATCCGTAAACTTCCAAAGATATCACAACCTAAACACTTTTTGATACTGGATTAACATCCTTTCCATGAGAATGACACATTTTTAATCTTATTCCGGGCTTCTGTGTTATTACAATAGGCTTTTTAAATCCCTTCTATACAGTCACCAGATAAAAATAAATATGATCAAACAATGTTGAATCTCCATGTTGAGAAGGGAGGTGAACTTAGGACAGAACTTTCTCTCATGAAGCAATAGAACGGTGGGGAAAACACCACACTTCGAAATACTGACCACACTGGCCCGTGTCATATTTGGAGATGTTGTTAGTGAGCACCAGCAAAAGAGTTCAGTAGCAGCTAAGCAGAGACTGTCTAAACAGAGGTGAACTGAGCCTTGAATGAGGGTCTAGGTTATCACAGTAATGTCCAGAAAGCCACAGATGTGTTATGGCTTTGATTTTTTGTGGACATTCAGTGGTAAACAGGACCTGTTATTTAACTCATATGTGGTTAACACAATACGAGACAGCAGTTTTGTTTAATGATGGTGGTTTGGGAGTTAGGTGTAGAGAGGAAAGCTGCCTTTCTGCTCATCAGAAAAGTGGGGTTGAGTCTTGCTTGGGATGTGAGTTGATGGCTGCTGTCTTTTCTGTCTGCACAACGGGGGATGCTGGGTGTTGTCCACATCAGTCCCTGTCTGTGGAAACTGGAATTTCTAAGTAGCGTTAGCCCAGGTGTCAGTAGACCTTCTAATTTGGCTGAAGCATGATTTCCAATGGCCAAAGAGGGCTGTATGTCATCTGTAGATCAATTTGTCAATGGCTGAAAACTGAGCTACTCAAGTAGCCAACTTCCTGTGTTAGAGAAATCTAATATTTCTGGCAAACTATTATTTTTTTTCATTTACAGGATCTAATATTGCAATGGATGTTTCCCAATGCACTGAGGAAGGAGGCCCCAGATAGTTGTGAAATATCACACTAAACACAAGAAAAACATTGAAAAACCCACACAATAACTTTCTTACCCTCCTCTTGGATTGCTGTACATCCAGATGGGAAATTAGTTTGACTTAGAGGTTTTTTCAGCTTAAGGAGTTTTTGCTTGGTTTTTGCATGATTGTTCTCAAAATTAGAATCTCTTTGGTTTCAGTTTTATGTCTTGTTACCAAATCTGATTTTTCTGGAAACAGAAATTTCACTAGGATAAACCCTTCTGTGCTTCCCCTTGAAGGGAACTCCTCATTCACATTTTTGTACAAATCAAATCAGTTTTATGCAAAATGAATGTGTCAATATGAAATACAGCATAGACCATCTGATCTGCAACGCTAGCAGTGCTCACCCTTTCCCCACAGTTCCTTTTGCTGTTGATGTGATCAACCCTGGAGCTGGTTGATGCTCCACGGACTCATCCAGTGGCTTTCAGTTGGGGAGGGAGCAGTGTGGGGGTTGGTGTGTGTGATCATCTTTAGATAAACAACTACTGCTGTACCAGCCAGAGTCTTTACTCCCTCTGCAGATCAGAGTCAAACAGAGCCTCTTGTGCTGACCAAAATGTTACCTGTACCTGCTGGATTTACTTGCTGCAGGTTCATAAGGAAGAACATGCTCAACAAGCACAGGACTTTTAATAACCATGCTCTTAAGTCACCTACGTGTCTTTCAAGAATAAAATCTTCACAGAGTTCCTGATCTAATGTGGCATTTGTTTTCTAAATATCTCCCCTCAAATCTGATTTTTCTGGCCTAAGTTTCTCAGTTGACTTTATGAGGTGAGAGTGCTCATCAGTCAGCACTATTAGTTCCTGTATTTAGTCATCCATTACTCAAAAAGATAAATGTAGTCATACTGTTAATGTAAGAAACAACACATAGAATCACATGCAGCTGGGATGTTACTCTCTGCTCTTTCAGTGGGTTGGTGACCTTTAGCAAGTTTGTGTAAGCAGTCCTTTCCGCCTTTTCCATCTGTACAGTACCTAACTGTAAAATCTTGCCTGCCTCAAGGGTAATGTCAAATAATACTGTTAATAAAAACTGAACAAAAAATTGAAAGAACAACAACAAAAAAATTATAAAAATCACATGAGACACCAAATGTTTTTCACTTGCAGAGGCCTGTTAAAAACTCATTATATGGTTCACATCAGGCTCAGCATGACAACTGCTGCAGTCACTTTAGTCAGTAGGTCAACCTTCCATTGCCAGCATTCAAATAGGAGAAATGCCTCAGCATCCATAATGCAGATGTGCCTGAGCAACATGAGTTTACATCCAAATTTAAATTTTGTGTGTTTCCATATAAATAGGGGGTACTTCAGAACCTCCTTTTATTGGAACCTGGCACATTTCCACTCAAAAACTTGTTGGCACTGAACAGCATTTTCACCTGAGTTATTAATTAAGATCATGTACCAGCACCTTTAGGTTTTAAAATAAAGTCAGCAAAGATAATTAGATACAACTTTATTATTTATGTATTATGCAAAACCTGTTTTGAAAGAATTTTTGAAAATGCTAAGAAAGTAAGTTTAAACGAAGTTTCTAAAAGCTGTAAAAATTATGTGGATGTACCACTTGTAACATGTGCAATTTTATCAGTCACATGGCTCAGGTATATTGCAATATATGGGAAATCATTACTCATTTGTAAAGAATGACAAAGGCCTGCCATATGTAAATATTAAAGACACCATAATAATGTGTAAATGTTTTTAAAAGAGAATTTTTAAGGAGGGCTTTCAGATTCTGGCAAGGAAAGTGCTTCTGCCCCTTGCTCTCAATCACTGCACTGCACAACTTCTAAATGTACCACTGCTTACCACAAAGTACGATTTACTCAGCAATCCTTACACCCATGAAATTATAACTGTGTTTTTATGCTTCATTATAAGAATTGTATTTTATATACAAAGGTATATAACAATATAAAATAGAAAAATGGGAAACATTATTTTGCATACTGCCTTATCATTTTTTAAAGCTGAGAGGAAATAACAGGATTTACCCCTAGCTTCAGAAAAGGTTTTTCTTTACTAAGAAAACAGCATATTTCCCTTCAGCTGTTAGTGAGCCTCACAGCTGTATTCTGCTATTCACCTTGTATTCTTCCCAAGTGGTTAATTAGTCCTAATAATGGTGGCCATAGCAGTATTAAAAACATCTTTTTAATTCCTTCACAAAAACAAAGTGAATTTAGAGTTATGAAACAGTCCATGCTGCCCTCCCTCTATGACCAAACATTCTGGATATCCCACATCCCAGTGAGACCATTTGCAACTCCCTTGCAACAGTTCTGTTTCCCTGACACCCACCTTACTGTCGTGTGGCAACCGGGAAAACATTTTCCCAGCTCTGCAGATCCGACCTCTAACATTCAGGACTAACACTGATATTAGGGTCCAAATGTCCAGCCTGTTTTTACACTAAGAGTCAGCTAAATCCTTCTGACTGCATTTGATGAAGAGTTAGGCATCCAGGCTTTTCTCTAATCAGGTGGGCTAAACAAGTCTCTAGAAATTTCTCTCTCTCTTCAATTTATGAACATAAAAATCTAGAGATCAGTTCCTTCAAGTGGGATACAAAAAAAGCCCACCATAGCTGTAAATATGATGTACATGTTAATTCTTGGGAGTTTTATAAAACAGACTTCTACTAATATAGAGACTTCTTCATTTAAAGGAATAACTTGGTAAGACATTCAGCATCTTAGCAATTGTTTGAAAATTTACAGAGAGAATTATTTTTCCTGAAGCTTATCATATAAAAATTGGGAATTAAAGGAAAAAATTCAAAACCAATTGGTTTTGAATCCCATCTTTAACATAAATATATAATAGTAGTCACACTTAAATAGCACAAGACAAAAACAAGCAGATCCAAGAATAAAATCTTTTGAGAACAAAATTATAGATAATGAACCCAGTTTTCTCTTTGGGGGATCAGTTAAAGAATAAACTATATATGGCAGGTATTAGTCACATTGCTTGTTACACCCATTGCAAGAAACTCAGCTGTGGTGATAAGATTGGTAACAGACACGGAAGAGAGATGATGCCACGTGTATTAGTCAGAATCAAATTGGTTAATACTAAAAATGAAACAGATTGTCTGGTTTTGTACAGACAGGTAGGGGATATATGATAGAAGCTCTACCAGTTAAATGTTCACCGTGTTGACTTTGGCAGGTAAGAGCGGAAGGTATGAGCAAAGCCAGGCCAAAAGGCAATCTAATATTATTTCCATGACAACAGGTTAACATTTCTTAATTCTACAGATGAAGTACAGTTCTCAGTTTTCCCCTGAAAAGCAGTGTCCAGTTGGATAGGGAGCAACAGCAGACATGTCTTTGCCTTTTTTTGCAGAATTATTGAGGTTTACTACTTACAGCAGAAAGACGTCTCTTCGAGAGAATAAATCCAGATGAAGGGAGGGAACCACATTCAATCAAGTGCTCCTCTAACCTTCATTTAGATCCCATAAATAGTAGGTGTTGTCGCCTCTTAGCAAAGCCTGAAAGAACAGTAACTATTTCCTTTTTCCTGTTTCTATTACAAAAAAAAGCCAGTTTAGCATAGAGGCATTCTATGAAATTCATTTGTATCCTGCCTTTTAAAATAAGCATTACTTATATAAGGCGCTTTACTGTATGTTGTAGCTAAAATGTGAGGTACATGACCTTTTCTCTACTGCAAAATGCAGTTGTTCATAATCAAGTGTAAAATACTTTCATGTTTCTTATTGATGAAAACTTCGTAAGAAAACAAAGACTGTCAGGTAAAATGCTTGCAGTAGAGTGACTTTAGAGGTCTCTTATCCTCCAATATGATCTGGATATTGTTTGGATTACACGTGGATGTGAACTCTATAATAAAATTTCAGACTTGTTTGAATACCTGCTCTCAAAACAGGATTATGACAGCAGTTGCAGATAGCAATGAAGCTATGATGGCTTTATTTTCTCTAGACTAGAGATTGATGGCTCTAAAAGATATTGAGTACAGAGCAGGGAACATTTTGTTCCCATTGAGTGTTTTTGCTGGTTTTTATTCTAGTTGTTTCTGCAGTCTAAAATAAGACTCTTTAGAATGAAAAGCTCGTGCAATTTTTGTATGGAGCATCAACATGCAAATCACTTGGTAAGGCACTGGGACTGCCAGAGAAGAAGCAAGATACCTGGGCGATTAATTCCTTGTGTAAACTCTTGGGCATTTCATTCCTTGTGTGAACTCTTATGATGAGCTTTACCACAGTAAAATAAACATTTGCAGGTACTTTGTCCTTTTCTTTTACCTTCTCAAGGGTAAGCATGGATGCAGTCTTGGCTAAGAGATTGTAATCAGAATCTGTTCAGAAGTGAAAGAAAAGAGCAGCTTTGTGCAATACTTGCCAGCAATACACCTATTTCGAGCTGATGCTTCCACACATAAAACAAAACAAAACAAAACAAAACAAAACAAAACAAAAAACAAAACATTCTGCTTCTGGGAATTATTTTCAGGGAGAAAATTAGTCTTTTTTAGCATTACTCCAAAAGTCTGCAATCTTGGAAATGGTAGCTAATGTGTCAAAATAATGTGGATTTCCCTGTATCAGAAATATGTTCATAGGGATTACTGCAGTAGCATCTAAGTATTTCCTGATGATATAATGGCGTATGTATGGCTCCAGATGTTATTAATCCCACTTTGAAAGTTGAGAAAGAAACATTAGTACCAATGACACTTTATTTTAATGCAGAAGATGTTCTTCCACAATGTCTAATATGACAATTTTTGAAATGCAAATTTTTCCAAACAACACTTGCTGTTTTTTTAACTCCATATGCACATAGAAACATAGATGTGTGCTGGCTGTACTTGAATTTATAAAAGCCATGTTTTCAGTGTTAAGGTCACTCAGTTTTTTGGTTTGATTTCCTTTTCTAAGCTGCAGTAGGAGTATCACAGAAACACAGAATGGCTCAGGTTGGAAGGGACCACAGTGGATCATCTGGTCCAACCTCCCTGCCCAAGCATATCCTAGAGCATATGGCACAGGGTTGAATCCAGAGAGTTCTTGAATCTCCCACTGAGGGAGATATTCAATGAGTATTACACATAAGTACAATAAGTACTGCTAATGGATAGCTGTGACTGTAGAAGCATGTGTTAGCAAGCTAAATAGATGCCCATTTTTACAGTATGTGTTTAGTAACATGCTGGATGGGTGCCCACAAAATTTTGTTATTGGGCCAATTTTGCAGGACTATTGAAGATAGCACTTATATATTAATATTGCTTATAGTAGTGAAAGAGCTTAAAAATAAGTACAATGCAGGAGAGCTCAAAATGTTTGAAAAGTATAACCAGGAGCAAATTTGGGAGTAAAACTGTAAGTGGTTGGCAATAAACCCAGGAGATACTGTGTAACATGAGCTGTTCATGTTGTGAAATAACCTAAACAGTTAATCAAAAGGGGCTCTGTGGCCATCCTTTGGTGGTGTCCTCTTTGCACAGCAATGGAGCTCAGGTCTCCTTAGGGCATCATGGGTCCTGAAAGTGTTGCAGAAAGGACTTTGTTCATACAAAGTTTTATTTGCCCAGTCCTTATGGATGCCTGACAAAGTTACCTTAGGGAAAGAGCAAGAAGAGAGAGAGTGAGAAATGGAAAAGCTCCCTTTTAACGAGATGGACAATTCTGCAGTCATTTAGCAGCTGTCCTTGAGACCCTACTGCCTTCAGACCCAGGCACTGTGTGGTGCACAAGCAAGGAACTAGGGAAAAGAAGTCTTCTGCCTTCTGCCTCTAAGTGCTCTATTTTCACTTCTGCTGAAGCTGTCAACTTGACGAGACCTTCCACATGTGTTTTCAGGCTTGTTTGATGACTTCTAACTCTCTCCTACATGGTTTGTTTGGTCCAGTGCCAGTTCTCTTACCTAAGTGTGCCAGAAAGTGAGTGGAAGTGGTGGACTCATGAATACATTACTTAATTTGTTGGTATGTTTTTGGCATGGGTTGTTCTCACCAACTCCTATTCCTTAAAAACTAAGCCCTAGGAAGGATGAAACAGGACTGCCTCAGTATATTCCAATGTTTTAGGGAGCCAGGAATGCCCAGCTCTTGAGCAGCAGGTGGCCACTGGTGCTTGGTGTGGCTCAGGGAGGGGTCAGGGAGACCGTCCTGGTAGGGAGATGCCTGCGTCAGCTCCCTGGCACTCAGTCCTCCTGTCCTTCCTGAGACTGAGCTTTTGTTTGCAAACCACATGGTATGCACTGGGCACACACAAACAAGCAGGTGCCAAAATTCATCCCACATTGCTCTGAACAGCCTGAGGAGACTTTTCAGGAGATCCATTCTCCTGCAGACCTTTGATTTGCTTATTGGAGAGAGTGGTGTGTCAGCTGGTGCTTCCAAGGCTTTGATCCCGTAGATCGGTGGGAATTATGTGACAAAAACATGGGGTTGAAGTTGAGACCTAAATTTTCACAAATTAATCCCATATTTTCTTCCCATTATATATTTAAATAGAAAGTTAAAATGGCTGTGACCATGGAAAGCAACTAGGAGAACAATCCAGCTCTACAATTCAGAAGAGGAAAGATAATTATGTGGTCCAGGAAGTGTTTTAAATACAAAGAACTTTGATGTTTCACATCAGAGCAACAATAAATAGAGAGAACATATTTGCCTTTTCCCTAATATTGATATTTTCCTCCCATCTTCCCTCCTACTTAGAACTGTTTCTGTGGTGGGAGGATCCATTAGGTAATCTACAGATGTTTTACATTCTTAAATGTAAACTAGAAAATGAATTGTAATACAGATTCATCCCATGAGGGTAAAAAACTAGTGTGCTCTTTAATGTTTCTTGGATGATGGCACCCCTTCAGAACATGCCTGAAAACTGTGCCTTACCCATTAATGCACACTTGACTGTAATACTGCTTATTAAAAGCCAACACTGTTATTGCTTAGTAATTCTGGATTTGGCTCCCAGTGTCTCTGTTATAAACACTTAAAAGTAGGGATGACATATTGAAACACTGACAGATTCTCATGAGGGTCAGGGCTACTGGCGCCTCCCTAACAAAGTCACACGCTGTTACATTTTTTTTTTTACCTTGACTCCAGGAAAAAACAAAGCAGTTAAACTGCTATATGCATTTTCCAGCAACACTGATCCATTTCAAACCACTCTTAACCATATTAAATCACAGGTTTGTGATAAAATGAACTGCCTAAAGGTTCACCCCGGGCTATTTAGCCCACAAACAAGATGCTGACTACTGGCAACAATGGGTGGTTGGCAATCATTGCTGAATTTAGTTGCAATTGCTTAGTTTGTTGTGTCTTCTGTTCAGACTAGCTGAGGGTCTACAGCGTGGTAGATTCCAGAGTGAAAGGCAATGCCAGGGTTCTGCTGGAGATTGATGGTGACAGTGTTAAAAGGTTACTTGAGCATCATGTTTTAATTTCTTGGAGGGAAGAGAAACCTTCTCTTTCACTGGGAAAACTTGGAAAGGATGAACTCTCTGAACAGGTCTGCCCAGATATAGATATTCTACTCTGCAGAAAATCATCCAGGTGTTAATAGAACCTGAATTTTCAGTTTAAGTATGCCTCAATGTTGATATTAAATAGGGAAGCTGGAAACTTTCTCTATGAAATACAGTACAGCTGCAACAATACAATAGTTGCAATGTAATAGTAGTAATCTGAATAGTAAAAAATGTAGCATTCTGGCTTCTAGTAGTATTTTAAAGGAAGTCATCAGTATGCAAGTGGATGGACGTACACACAGTACATGCGAGTTCAAAGGAAGTGTAGTTATTTTCCGCCCAATTTAGTGAAACCCTTGACTTGCCTAATGTAGGTCTAAATTTTCAGGTAAGTATAAGATTTTATCTATAATCGTTATGGAACTGTTAACAAGTCCTTGGGAAATAGTACATAAAACCAATCACAATTTTTATAGATCTTGGGCAATTTCATTAGCTGAAAAATTCTAGTAGTGTTTGCTACCAGTGAGAATGTTTATACATGTAATTCTCAAGCTGTATTCATTATACACATGCTTTCATGTAAGAAAGGCTAAGTAAAATTCTTGAAGAAAGCAGACTCATCAATTCAAGATCACATGAATAGGGTAAGCTTTTGCAGTTACTGTCTTCAGAGAAAATTGATCAAATATGGGCCTGTTACAATAAAAATACAGTGTGATACAGAGAAAAGGAGCTTTTGTCTCTAAACAAATAAAAGCAGTGGCTTTATTTCATTTGCTAAGGCAAACAAAGACCATTGCTAAAGATTCAGTGAAACACAGAAGTATCTGACATTTAAGCGCATCTCAAAATTACAGAGTATCAATAGGGAACTTCCTTGTTTTGCCTAAAAATTGATTTAATCACTAGCAGATGTTATTACAAGGCTTTTATTTTGGGGGAGGTGATAGTGGAAAGGCTGCAGGTAAGAGAGATTACACGTCAGTCTGCTTTTGTAATTCCCGTGCTTTCTTTTGTCCCTGTCAGAGAAGAGAGGCAGAAAGGGAAGCACAATGACTTGGATATCCTACAGTTCCTACACTCTGATAGTTTATCAAGTCAATCAAACTTAAAAGGCCTCCCATGCAGCCTGAAGATGAAAAGTGTGTGGTCTGACTCTTTCTGAAATACTGCCCTTAGATTTCAGCTATTTATAAGCAGCCTGTTGTTTTTATGGAAGTTTGCTAAGTAAAAGTAGCATTAAAGTTAGCATAAAACATTAAAAGTAGCATAAAGCGCTAACTTAAAAAGTAGCATTGTTTTTCACACTAGCAGATTTTTTCATATAATCGTTAGGCAAATAGAATGATGTTTTTACATACTAGAGAATATTATTTAAGTACCTTTTCAAGATGATGGAGAAAGGAACATAATAGGAAAATAGAAATATGAACAACAGTAGCATTTTTTTTGCCTCTGAGATTATCCATTTATTCATAAAAGCATTGAAGCATTTTGTTCTGCCTTAAATTCATTTAATCAGTTGTGTTTATATCTTTTAATTCTACTTTCTAAAGGAATAAGGAATTTTATGTAGTACTCAAGGAAAGAAAGAAAGAAAGAAAGAAAGAAAGAAAGAAAGAAAGAAAGAAAGAAAGAAAAAGAAAGCTCTTTCACCAAACTATATTGTTGTGTGGAATCTACTTCCATCTACTACTGGTAAGACCAAAGCATACCAACTGAAGGCTGCTTTAAAAAAAGAAATCAATAGATTATTTAAAAATATTTGGCACGCAATCAGTGTGCAGTTAACACATCTCCTCTGTTTGGAGGTACAATAATCCCTGTCACCTCCTGCAAAAAGAAAATTATGCAATATTTGTTGTCGTGTTTGGCTGATTGTGTACATCAAGTACCTCCCTGATTATTGTAGTGTTGGAAGGGACGTGTTGAACACTATACTCAGGACAAGCAGGACAAAACAGATTAGAGTGAAGAAGCCTATAAATATGGTTCCTGCTCCAATGACCTTTTAAACTGGCTTTAAAAAACTTGGTTATCTGCAGCTTAAAAAGGTAAAAATTACACATGTTCAAATTTCATGCCCAAAAAGTTCCTACTATGTTTTTAAAACACTACACAATCAAACAAGATTAAAACAGTTAAGTGCTAGATCAGTGTTAATTACATGCCTTTAATAAGTAGAAAATTAACATGTCACTTACTGCAATTTTCATTAAAAAGACTTTCAGAGGTTTACTTGCTGAATTTTGTCATAGAACAGAGTTTAGACCCATTTATTTCAATTACTTGATTTGCATCTTTCTCCTTAAAATGAGTAATGCATTAGTTTATCTTATGGATAGAAGTTGAATAGAACGACTTCAAAACCAGTTTTTCCATAAGTAAAATTTTCTCCACAACATTAAAAGAAAACAAAAGCCCCCAACAAACTAAGAGCATATTCTGGCTGGGGTATATACCTCTTGTTTATTGCTACATATATCAAATCCTCAAATGCAGCTGGTGTGAGCCCAAGCATGCTGGAAATGGAAACCCAACCTATGAATGATCACGTAATACCAGGGAAGTAACATGAGATGCATTACTGCATTAGCACACAGAGCAGGTTTTCCATCCACTCTCTGCATGAACATTTTTCCTGCTAGTTATGCCCTGCTTTGTTGCAGTTTTACTTATACTGTTTTGGTACAGGGCTTCTTGCAGATGGCTGTGCATTTCCCTGTGTACTCCTCATAGTATCTTGCAAAGTGGTCATCTTGCCTGAGAGCCTCCTTCTCCAACAGAGCCTTTCTCTGTGGAAGATGGTGGCCATGCCTTTCAGTGTTTCCCTTTTCTGGCAGGTGGTACTGGGCCATCAGAGTCATCCAGGCTGGTTTCAAGCTCTCCAATTTACTTATCTTACTGAGTTCATCCCACATTTCTTCTGAATTCCATATCCTTTTGTCCCTATTCTCATTTTTCACTCAGTTTTATTTTAAGCTCCACTTCCAGCTGCTCCATGATTCAGTCTCTTTTCCATGAGGGACGTGTAAGTTCCATTCTAGTTTACTACACTGAAGCTTGTGTAACAGGCTCAATATCATTGCATGCATCTGATCTCAAAAAAGGGAGTAGAGGGTAGATAATTTATTAATTAATTTTCTTATATAAATGTTAAAATTTTTTTTCACATTTATTAAAAAATGTGTAATGAACTGCAGGCTGCTATTCTATGTGGAAATGCACCTCTATTACTGAAATTATTATTAACTGAAAGCATCTATGCTTACCTTTTCTCTAGAAAGAGAAAAAAAACAAGAGTCCAGAGTTCAAAAGATATAGTTATAATGTATCATTATATATATATATATAATATTTAGTTATTCAAAATAAATGAAAGTACAATGAAGACTCGGAGGGTTGAATTTTACTTGTATTTACCCATTTCTTTGTTAAATCTGATCAATTCGAAACACAACAGTTCTTTTAAGATTTTCAACAACAAAGGCTCTCACGCTTCAGGGAAATTGAACACTTGGTGGTATTATTTTCAGCAGCGCTGCCTCTGTGAACTCACATCCAGGTTTGCACATGGCAGAGCCAGTCCAACCAATATTATACTAGGCACAGCCATGAAGCCCAGATTGAGATTTAAAATGTCCCAAACTCAGATATGTCCCAGGTCATTCCTCCTCCTCTCTCTGATTTCTGACTGATTGAAATTAAAAAGTATGATAACCAGCATCTAATGTCAAATTCCTTTTTCTTCTCCCTGACAGATTCTTTACTGACTCTATAGCCAACTTAGATGTTTCCAGGAGGGAATGAGTAGCTGCTGTAAGATTAGTTTGGAAATGGATTGGATCTGGAGAGACTTTTGGCAACATCTCCCAGTACCAATCACAATGTACAAGCAGCCAGAACAAACCTAAACAGGAAAGTGAAGTAAGCCAGTCCAGGAAAAGGGCAGAGGAAGCTTATCCAGCCCTGGAAGGGATTCTTAGAACTTGTGGTAAAGTCCCAGTTTAATCCTAAAGATTAAATCCTGAAATCATTCCTCACTTCTTGTTCATGGAAAACATTTGCTAACAGCAAAAATGCACAAACAACTCTATTCTTTGGATGAGCAAAAGTGAGTTCCTGCTGTATTTCTGTGCCATTTTACACATCCAGATCCATCTAGGTTTTTTTCAGGTGCTCTGAGCAGTTTGGTAACAGCTTGTTTTTCATCCCACTGACATGCACCTAGGAACTTTTACTAGCAACAGAAGTTAAATTGCTGCAGAAGCTCTTTCTCCTGGTATTTCCAGCTGTAGTGGTGAAAAATCTCCTAGGCTGACTGTTGTAACGTGTTTTTCAACCATTTCTGTGGACTGTAGGCATAAAGGGAATTCAGATAAGGCTATGAACTTGTATACAGTTATCTGAATCTTACTTGGAAAGTTTTCGAAGTTCATCCATCATCACAATGGATCCCATGGGATGTTAGTTGGCTCTGGGGGACGTTAGCTGTTTTCCCAGTTTCATAATGCTGGGACTGGTGAGTATTGTTAGACATTGTAAGACACCATTTGCCAGCCTGAAATGTGATCTTTATATAAATATGTCTGGAACATACAGTACCTCAGAGGAACTGAATCAAAAATAATCAAAAGGTTTTCACAAAGCACGATAATTGCAGGGGTGAGGTGGGCAGTGAATTTTGACATGCTTTCTACCATCTGTGTTTGTCTAAGTATGCTTGCTTGAGAAGAAGCAGCTGGGAGACTTCTGTGAAAAGATGCCTATATTTTAGCATTATTCTCAGAAGAATAAATATCAAGTTTCTGTTTCTCCTGACAAAGAGCTGGTATAAGAGCATTCATAAAATTAACTTTGAAATGCAAGTTGTTGTTTTTCTTTTTCAATGTTTCTGTATGTGCTCCCACCTAGGAAGATTAATACAGGCATCTGTTTGCTCTTTTTAGATGTACTGATATATGAAAAGACTCTGTGTGGGACTTTTGTTTGTTTATTTGTGTTTATTTCAGTGTGAGGGAGGTGAAAAGTTTTTTAACAATAGTGAGTTCCAAATGTGTTGTTCATTTATGAAATTGCTGCTGTGTTTCATCTTCTTTGATGCTCTGAGGTTTTTTTACTTACCTGATTTGTACGTTTTAATATTTTCTGCAAAGTCACCTTCATTAATGAAAAAAAAGCAAAAAACCTCCAGTTCTAACAACTTTACCATAGGTGCTGAAAAGGAGAAAGTACATAAGAGAGAGAAAGAAAGAGGAAGGGAAATCGACAGCTCTCAGTTATTTTTCCAAACTTTACTCACTCTGCTTTTATTCCTTTTTGGTCATGGATACCAAAACCATAAGTATGTAGATAAGGAAGTAGAGACCACTTTTACCTGGAAAATATGAGGCTGTCCTTAAGCCCCTCTCATGAGCTTTGAGTGTAGCGATACAAAACTGAATCTTTTATGTAGCATCTGAAGAAACCACTACTGGAATTAGTGGGATCCTTCCACTGATAGTCTTTAATTGAAGCTGGATCAGACCCATGAGCCACACCAGTTATGTTTCTCCTGGCAGCTAAACTAACAGGTGTGTCTGCATAAACTCAGAAATGATACCTTGTGTTTGAAAACAACCTAACACTTCTGTATTCTCATCATAACTCTAATGATGTTCCTTGACTGGGAACATACAGGGAGACAATCATCCTCGATGATAGTAGACATTGCCTTGAGTTTTCCTTGGCAAACACCCTGGAGTACAGTGTTGACCCATCCTGGCACGTTTGGAACAACCATTTTGTTCTCAAACTTTGGCTACTTACAAAGACTTTCATTTTGACATTTTTACATTGTGTCTTGAAAATCTCTAGTTCCAAAACATAAAGAGAGGTATCAGAGGATGAGGACAGGAGTACTGTCACAGAGTCTTTAACGAAATATATCTTCTTTTTCCCCAGAGGTGCGGAGAAATCTCATTTGATAGTCCTGACCAGAATGCCAAATGTGTTCGCATGCTAGGTAAGGGTAAGAATCTCTTCCCTTTTTTATTCAAGTGTGGATATGGAAGTATGTTTAATTGGGAATTTCTTCTTAAAAGTACATGACAATGACCATGTTGATCCACAATGGCACTTGCATAGCTCATCCACATGTAGTCCTCATGAATATATTCTTGGCAATGAACTTTCAATTATTTAAACAACATACATATATTCCAGTAGTGTCCACATGCATAGATGAAAATATAGCAGTACCAACTCTGTAATTGGGAGTTCTGATGAGCTGAAGTCCAGAACTCATATTCAAAAGCTGAAAATCTGTGTTTCTAAGGGCAGTATTAATTCCACAAGCACGCGTCAAAAATCTCTAGAGCACACCTTCAGCCGCATCAGTCAGGGAAATTTTAGTCAATATGATTTTATGTATTCGTACTGGTGTAGCTTTGTAAAAATTCATATCAAGTAGAAATGTCTATTATTCAGAAACAATACAAAAATATTCTGCTATGTTTCATTAATTTCTATGACCAGTTGTGGTTGTTTTGTCTACAACGCTCTTCCTGCAACATTAATAGCATGGCTAGTATCACAGTGAAAGACAGGCAGTAAGTGTATAAAAACCTAAGACGTAATGTTTACTCTGAAAAAAAAATGAAATCACAGAACACTTGCAGGATTAAGCCTTACATTCTGAATACCTTTGACCCCAGGGAAGAGATAAATATATGCTGTAAATTGCATTGCATCTAATAACATGAAGGTTGAAATAGCTACAATTTTTTAAACTGCAACTGGCAGTGTCTACGAACTTAATTCCCATCTGGGTGCATAGCTGTGCTCTGTATTAACAGATTATGTGGTTTGTTGTTTATATTCATTAAATCCTATTGTCACAACAGACTATAATTGCTGCAGAGGAAATCTGTCATGCTTGCAGTGCACAGATCCCAACAGATGAACTGACACAATGGGCTATAATGATCGGTTACATCAATGATCCACGGTTAGAATTCCTCAATGGAACAAGCTGACAAAAAAAGATACACTTGTGGTCCTTTATCATGCCAATTATAATCTACAGTGTAAATACAATTGAGTTCCTAATACTCCAGTTCTAAGGAAGTTATTATATCCATGCAAATGTTATTATGCATTAGAGGGAAGAATGGGGGATGGGAGAGAGGAGAACAAAAAAAAACCCTCCTGCACGGGTTGGTTCATCATTTCATTTGGCATTTTTAGAACAAGTCAGTCCAAAATTGGGAGTTTGACATCCCTCTTAGTGCAAACAATTCTTTAGGAGAAGTGAGAAGAACGAGATCTTGTTTCCATTACGTATGTTCCTATCTATGTCTTGTAGTATATACATGTACAAGAACATATGCTGTGCTGTGTAAGGAAACTGCTAGGAATGTAAAAATGACTCCAAGAGCACATGCCAAAGGTGTAACTGATTCTCAGAGGTTACATCTCTTGTATTAAAAAATATTTTGCCTGCTGTTATTATTTTTCAGTGTCACTAACAAATTAAGGATGGTAGTGTCACATATAATATGGAATTTTTCATTTCACCCCAAGGTATTCCAAATCATATACAGAACTGAAACTATTCTAAGTGCAATTTATATATTCCAGAACTGGCTCTGTAAGAGGTGGGAAGAAGAAACTAACAAATACAAACACAGCAGAAACTATGGTTTCTCTGAGAGTGACTACTGGAGACAAGTTCCATTGTCTCCATTTATGACAGAAATCTGTGTGGTTCTGGTAGTGCTGTAAAGCCAGAGGGTGTCCATTCTGGACACCTCTCTTTTCATACTGAACTTGTAGGGAAGAGCAGAAACCAGAAATTGTGCAGCCAAAAACGCCTAAGACTTTGTGTTGAATGTGTCAGGCAGTGCCCAGCCTCATATTTTACCAGTGAATTGAATTTCCAAGAGAATGTACAGTTTGTCACTGATCAATGCAAAGCTGACATTATTAATGTCTGTGGGTGTAACCAGCGAACAAAGCACAGCGTGCCTTCAGAGAGGAACATCTTTCTTGGCTGCTCCATCTTTGAAATATGCTGAAACTGTCGTGCTGTCATTTAATGTAACAGTGACACAGTGCTGACAGAAATCTAGAGGGCAAGTCCCAGAAACTGCAAGAAGATAATTATCCTAGTAAGAAAAGAAACATAGGAGCCTGGAGTGCTGACTGTGTTTCTTCAGGGATCTTTGATGCAAGATTAGTCCATACTTGAAACTGCACATTACTGAGCTGTACTCTAAAATGGTGGCAGCTGGTTTTGTCAGAAAATATCTGTATCTGCTTTATACTACTGGTTCTGGGCTAGCTTCAAATTTAAAGTTTTTTAGAAGTTATGCCAGGCATGTCACTGAGTCCACATTCCTTGAGGTAACATGGATTATGTGTATGAAATTCTTTTTCTATAAAGGTTGAGAAAGAGAGGTTTGCAGTAAAAATCTTTCTTCCTGCTAGAAAACAGTAAATAATAGATAAAAAAATGCCAAAATGCTTACAATGCCTAGAGTGAAAGTAGGTAATTTTCGAGACACTGACTAGATATCACTCAACCCAAGATTAAGAGCATAGAATCAACTTAATGCCTTATCTTTCAGCGTCAGAGTGATGGATATTTATAATCCAAGTGTAAAAAATAACAAAATCAAATGGTCACTTTGCAGTGTTTCCTGAGGATATAAAAGATAATAGCTATGTGCTCTGACCAGAATATGTTTAGTATTAGTGTAATTATCTGCACTAAAGTTGTTACAGAAAATTATGTTCTCCCTCTTATTTTTTATATTGTGCTCGTTTCTTTACACTTTTATCTGTGCCATGATTTAATCCCATCTGGCAACTAAGCAACATGCAGCCACTTGCTCACTTCCCCCCCGCAGCGGGAGCTGAATCAGAATAAAGAAAAACTTCTGGGTTGAGACAGGAACAGTTGAATAATAGAAGAAAAATAAAATATTATACTAATAATAATAACAACAATAATAATAGTGGTAATGAAAAAGAGAGAGAGGAATAAAACCCAAGAGAACAAGTGATGCATAATACAATTGCTCACCAGCTGCTGGCCAAAGTGGTCGTCAGCTCCCAGCCAGCACACACACACACACACACACACACACACACACACAGAAAAACACAAGTTTATTTCCTAATCATAATGCTGTATGATATGGAACATCCTTTTGGCAAGTTCAGTGCCTCTGCTCACAGTCAGAGTACAGAAAACCAAAAAGTCCTTTAGAGCAAGCTTTACTGAACAAAACTTTAACATCAGTGTGTTATCAAAAATTTTCTTGTACTAAATTAAAAACACAGCGCTCTATCAGTTACAAAGAATAGAATTAACTCCATCCCAGTCAAAACCAGGACAATATATTATACCAGTTAAAGCAGCACGACTTTGATAACTGTCACAGAAGAAAGTTGGTCAGTGGCCCACCTTAGCCTTTTGAAGACCTGAAGTGCTCAGATCCTAAATATATCACAGCTTTCTTGAGTATGGCATTGGATAAGACTTTGAACCCTGCATATATATTGTCCTTTGAAAAACGGGAAGATAAGTGCTTCCTCGCTTCTTAGGAAGAAGTAGAATAAATTTATAAGTACAATGAGAAGCTGAAGTTCTACAGTAATATAAGTAATGAAAATACCACACTGTCAATAGAAGTGTGTTATCAGAGGTTTCCCTTGAATCTCCAAGTCTGTCAGGAGATAATGGGAGGTGGGAGGTCATCAGCACTTCCAGGGCAAGGAAGAAAATCTGAACTGTTCTGCTTAAATTGGAAATGTTATCAAGTTAGTGAGGGCACTTGGCCATGAAAAAAAAAGTCTGATAATGCTGAACAGGATGCAAAAAAACTTTTGCTTTATTCTGCATTGTGAAACTTAGAACCTTTACTTTTAATGATTTTGACTCAAAAAATTATAGTTATCACAAAAATTGAGATTATAGAAATGTATTCGCTATGTAGTTATCAGTCTAGCAATTCGTATTATGAAAGGCAGAAGGGAACTATCCCTCTCCCTAGAGCATCCACTGCTATTTTCAATGGCATAACCTGAGGTTAATTTTTCCCATATGCAGACAGACGTATTCTGGGCTCAGACATGACACAGTATCATGTCATGCAGAGATAATTGGGTTAGTTTGCTGTGAAAATTGCTGGTTGGATGCCTAAGCTAATTAACTCTGCTGGGAAGGATTGCATATGAGCTTCTAAGAGTCCAAAGTTAAGGCAACTTAACTGGTTCTCACTTCCTTAACTAGCTCAGTTAACAAAGTTAACTCAGTAACCTCTACATGGCAGAGCACTAGGTTTTAAGAGTCTGTTCTGGAAAAAATAAGTTCCCATAGCTGGCTCTAGACTAGCACAGAAGTAAAAAGGTCTGCCAACTAGAAGAGAAACTTCAATCAAATATATATGTGTGTGTATATATATATATATATACACATATATATATATAAAGTGTGTGTGTGTATGTATGTATGCAATTTTGTTTATATAAATAATTACCTGTTTATACAGAATAGATATGGTTATCCTTATATGCTGTATAGAAAATAGGCAGTGGCACCCCATCACAACACATACAAAATTAAATTATCCCTTCGATTTTAATCTGTTCAACCGGATTGATGATAGTGAAGTAAAGGGGATGGATGATAAGTGAAAATTATTTAGTTTGTTACTCGAGCAAGCAGTCTTTCACCACCAGATTTGGTCTTTACTCCTTAATGAAATGCTGGGCAGATTTTGAAGAGGTCATATCCCTTGTTGGCCAACTCTGCTGTCTGCAGAAATTCTTCCAGGGGAAATGTGAATCGCCCTCCTTAAGGAGCTGGTTAGTAAGATGAAAACACACGCCTTCCAGATGCCCCATGGCAAAAGGCTGAGGTGCTTTCTTTTCATTACTGTAAATTCCACGCAGACCGGAATGATGTGGCTGAGTTTTGTTTCCCACTCAGTGCATTAATCCTTGCAAGAGCAGACAGATGAATCCTTGCTTGGAATAAAAGTAGTTTCCTCACAAATAACCATTTAAAATTAAATAAAAACAACAAAAAAAGCAATTATTAAAAAAAAAAATTGAGGTAGTGCCACTTTTTTTTTTAATTCCCCAGACTACTAGTACATAACTTTGTTGCTTTGAGGCAACAAACTTTTTCATATTGCAGCATGGAGAGGTGTCTACCTCCCTCATCCCCCCAAAAAAGTGGGGTTTGGGCATATTTCCACCATTTATTGCCTCTGAAGGGTTACGGGTAAATGAATCGGCATTTAGCCATGAAATTAGTTTCGTGGATCCAGCTTCAGTCTTGGTGGCTTTTTGCCCACAGCAGGAAACCACCACACATTTGAACAGAGTTGGCAGCCACAGCTTGAGAGAGAGAGACATTACTGGAATAACAACTGTGTTGAAAGCCAGGAGAGAGGGGTACTGGCAAGGCTCTGGCTGGCTGGTCCCTGCCTTATATAACCATTGAAGGCACCTTCACTTGTGGCAAAAAAAAATCTAGTACATCTTACTTTGCAAAACTTGATCAGGTAAATACCCAAATAACTTAATGGGTAAAAATACTGAAGAGTAATTAAATATGTCAACTTGCCCTGCAAGGCAAAGGGAGAAAAAGAAATGAGGTGTACAGTCAAATGGTTCTGCACTGGTGAAGAACCTGTGCATTTGAAATGTGACCCTATATCTCTTGCACATGCAAAACTTCTGCTGCAACTGATAGCCATGCATGAGCAATGGTGTTCTAAATAGCCAGATATATGGACTATTTATATCCCAGTCACTCGAAGACTTACACCTGCACTTGACCTTATGCAGACTTAGTATTCTGTCTGAGCAAATGAGGTGCAAATAAACACATGAATTAATTTTTCTAAAATTAAGCAACACATTTATGGGGAAAAGGCCTAAAATCTACAGTGACTAGCAAGAAATCCATGCTCGTTGCTACACTGCCCATCAGGATTACTCAGAATTTCATAGCTGTCGGAAGGGAGAGGCTTAGGATGTCTGCTACAAAAAGATAGGCTTCTGTTTCATGAGTTGCCTGCAACACAGGATGAAGAGAAGCGGGTTTTTTCCATTTATAAAGCAATGGTGTGAGTGCATACAGAAAGATAAACACCATGTCTCCTTTTGATATCCTGTTAATGTAGAGAAATTAAAAAATTAACATATAAGTCAATGCTTTGGGTTTTTCACTTATATTTCATATTCCAGCTGCCACTCTCTACCAACAATTTCTTCTGATGAGAACAGGATTGTATAGATAGGGTCTGTGGAAATGGAGTTCTTCTACCCAAATTGAGTACAGATTTTCAAATAACTTCTAACACTTTTCCCTCTAAAATAGCATTCCAGTATATTAACACAATTTAAAAATAAGACTTAACTCCTGATATTGCAACTATGCTTGTAAATGAATTTTTAAAAGTGGATTCTCTGCGTCCTTACCACCACTGAAACACAGGCTTATTGCTCCTTCAGGTCAGTTAAACCCTCCTCCCTGAGTTGACTGTATCTTCCTGAAACGCAGTACTTTCTAAATCTCACCTGCTTTTTCTGAGAACGCCCATGACTTGTTGGCCATATAGTAGAGAGCAGGCCAAAGGCTTGGGGCATCACCCCGTGCTTGATGTGTGTGGAAGGCCGAGATGCCAGGCTGCCTACACGGGAGTGTTGCTTGGAGACAGAAAGTGGCAAACCAGCGGGCACGAGGCCACAACAGCAGCTCCTTTGTCAAGGACTCCGTGGTGCGCACACGCCACCATTGTGCCTCTTCATCACCATGTTCCGGCTTCAGGCTGAACAAGTAGGAACTCTTTGTCTTCACTATGATAAGATTTTTGCCTAAAACCACAAAGAATGTAAATATCAAATCCAGCTTTTACTTTCATGACTATTTGATTAATTTGGGTAAGAAATTATTAAAAAAATAAAATTAAACATTCAAATTTCTGATGCCCTAAGAATATTTTAAAGAGCAGTTCTCTAATAACATCTTATTATTCAAGTAATTTTGATCTAATTACTATTTTAGGTAATTATATAGGCTGGTAGTTGAGTGACAGTGACCACCTGTTTATCCTGTTCTGTCCTGTAAATCAGGTCAGACTGAAACTACTTCTCTTGCAGTATTCTACCTTCCAGAAGGGTCCTGAAGGAGACAAAAACTGGCTTTGTCCTTTTGAGCATGCATATAAAACACTTTTCTAAGTTTTATTTAGGGTTCTTGGTTTTCTATCGCATAAACATTAACTTGAATCATATATAGGTTTTTTTTTGTGTCTGAGCCGGGTACAGGAGAGAGATGGAAGTGTCAGGGCACTTGTAGAGAATGCAGTAATGAGGATTTGGCAGCATCTATATAATGTAAGCCCAGCAAGATGGCTTTCTGGAGAAGAGAGTGTTACTGTGTTGTCTACATCTGCAAAGCCATTCATTTGGACCAGGAGACCTGGCTGAGATTCAAAACCTCAAGAGATGATAAAAAAACCTTCTAGTCCCTCAACTAGAAATACCCCAGACTCCTGCCTCTTCAGCTTCTTTATGTATCAAAAAGGTTTTTTGACTTGTCTGAGAATTTAGGAAAAAGCTCCCGGTTTCCAAGTCCTATCCTGAAGTTGCACTCAAAGCATTGCTACAAATACTTTCAAATTCTAGCAGACTGCAAAGCCAAGTGTCTCCCTTTTTGTCCAAAGCATGTTGCAAACAGAAGGGTTGCGTTCTGCTGCCCATTTATGTAATAATCTAGTGAGAGGTTAATCTTTTAATTCTGAATTTTCATCGTCCTAAGATAGTTAAACTCACAGCACTCACTTTTTTCTTACCTGCGAGAATAAAGGCAACACAGATTGGGATTAAGTGCACTCTGTTCCATCTATTGACCCTGCATAAGGAAAAATGCTGGCTCTGACTCCAGGAGGATAAAAAATAGCCCCCTGCATCTGGGGGAGGACACATATAAGACAAGAAGAATCCTGAATTATGTTTCACAGACATTTCCTTTTCCTATTTTTTTTTTTAACTAAGCACTTCTTAGAAAAGCAGATGAACAGTGGCCTGATTGATTTACTTAAGATGATCTCATATGTTGTTTCATGGTATTTGTCACATGAGTTATTGCTGATCCCCTGTTGGAAAATAGATTTCAAGTGCCTATTCACTCTGCTTCCTCACAGTTTGATTTTTCCTCATATCTAACCTTGTGTCCAAACACGGACTGCATTCACGTAGTTTCCCATCTTCTTTGTCCAAAGTGTTATGAGTGGGTTGATTCACCCAAAGTACAAGCTGTACAGAAAATTGCTGTGACTAACCATACTGCTATAATAATGTTCTCTCAAAAGATGGGGAGGGGGGGAAAGGAACTCCAAACTGGGGACCAAATTGAAGAAGAAAACATTTATTCACAGTTTTACATCAGCCATGCTTCCATGATAAGCATATATATAATGAAATCTGCAGCGCTAAACTTTTCAAAATTAGTTTTAAAAGGTTCAGATTTATAATTTGTGGTTTGAGGTCATGTCTAGCAATTAATCTTTGCTACTTTAATTATTACTTGGTGATACCTTGGAATTAATTTCTGCAATATCCTACAGACTATTGTGTAGCTACTCTTAGTAAGAGTGAATTATGTCTGAGAAAGCCATGGAATTCCTGTGCTTTCAAGCACTCAGTTCCTGGCTGTATGTGCTCATAAACTTCTCAGGTTAAGAAGGCATTTTCCTATATTCTTCTCTGCTCTGTATTATAAGGATGTCTGGTATTCTGGAGCCGTTCTGAAATGTTGTTAATAATTTTACCATTTTTACTGAGGATTGGCAGTGTAATATTTGTAGGCATTTTTTTCACCTCTAGTATTGAAAAAAAAAGCAACCAAATCATAACTCTGCTGTTCTTTTCCTGGTTAGCTGGGTAACCAGTTTTCCTTGATAGCTTTAGCTTCCTTTTCCTTTTTAATTTTTTAAATATTAAAATATAATTTCTAAATATAATCTTTTGTCTTCTTGTACATCTCATACTTCTTAAAGCATTAAGTTGCTTTCTTAGATCATCTGTTGATCATCAAACTACTTAAGCATATATTTACATATTCTCACTTGCAGCCAAAAAATGAGTAGATTGAAATAAGTTTGCATGCCAGGGTCAGTCACAGTGTCTAGCACTGTTCATGCTCAAGCACTGGTCTGATCCAAACACTTGAGACTCTGGGCTTATGAAATCATGGAGTGTGACTGTGAATACTGGTAGTAAATGATGGAAATTCTGTTTAGCAACAAAAAACGGAATTTCTGAATCATAGCTGGCTATGTCAAGAAATTAGTGTATTTCTTACAGAAAAGTTCAGAGAGTTCTCCTACTGGAATTCCCTCACAGGACATTCTTCTCACCCTGCAGAGGAAATAATGCTGAAGACAGCTGGGATGCAATTCATCTAGCAGAATGTCTGTAAACATCTGTAAAACTTTAACTTTAAAGTCTACTGCCATCATATAATCATCCCTTTTGTAGTAGAAAATAACAAGAAAGCGGTGCTTCCTTCAGACTTAGATCATTGCAAAACAGTTGTCTAAAACTGGTCTGAGGAATCCTACTCTCCCCATTGACTCCTGAAGAAACTGTAATGTGGATGTGAGCAGTTCGAGGAAAATAATCTTACTTCTGGAGTACAGATATTGTTTTTCGTGCCATTCAAAGCTCTCAGGTTTGAAGTTGAGGGAATAATAGAAAAAATAGGCTAATCAACCTCATCTGCAAGATTTTTTTTTTTTTAACATAAAATCAAGTCTCAAGTTTTTCTGGATATTTGTAGAGAAGTATTTGTGGGAAATAATTTTTATTAACTGAATTCTTTTCCTCATTGCTTTTGTGAAGTCTTCATTTCTCCCTCTCTCCCTTTGACATAGCTGCAGGACCTTTTCTGACATCTGAATAGCTCCTGAATTTGAGTTGAATAAAGTAAATTGAAAACATGACAAAGGATTTTTCAAATGCTTAAGGGATCCAGCACGCTGTCCCGTGGGAAGAAGATTTGACTGTATCATGAAATCTTTAGATATGAAGACTAAATTCTGCCATTAATGTGTCAAATATGGTTTTGATTTTCATAACATTGTGAATATCAATCCACAGTAAAATTTTTATGGAGGGTACTCTATAGCTCATTTTTGTAAAGAAAGTGTACACATTAGTGTTTTAGATAATCTCAGGATGTATGTTCTTGAGATCCTATCCCAACATACTGCAAATTCTGGTTTGCCTTATCAAGCAGTCTTGCAATATACAAATTGGACAACTTTCACATGAAATAGAGCAAGCCCTGTGCTCTGGGAGCACTTCTAGTGCGTTCCAGCTGCTGCTAGACATCCAATCCATGGACATAGATTAGAAGTACTCCAAAAAAAATCCTCCAAAGTATACACTGTGCAGACCTGGGGGCCTCCACTACAGCTGTTTAATTCAGCCAATTTGCTCTTCTTGTGCTCCTGCTTCTCTGAACCTTGCCAGAGTCAGCACCCATTGGGACTTCAACCCAACAATTGCTCTACCATGCAGACTTCTGTAGCCACGAATTACCTTCAGGGCCAATCAGCTCAGTTAAGATTCAGCTGAGGATGTTTAGGATGCATTTACGCTTTATTAGTAGACTTAGAAGGAAGCAAGGATTAATGGACTAGAATTGACTTCTCCATCTGAAAACAGTGCAATACACTGACAGGAGAAATGTATAACATAATCATATCAAGAAGCATATTACCCTGCTGACAGAAGAAGGGACAGTTACTTTCAGTGTCTTTTCAGACAGTTAGATAACAATATGTAAAGATAGCCCCTATATATATATATATATACATATACACACACACAAATATATGTTTGTCCTATTATTGCTTTTGTTAATAATGTATGAACATACTTAAAAAGAAGCCTGTGCATTTCCACCCCATGAACTGTATTGCAGGTTTCTACAAAAGTAGGAAGACAAATTTATAGTTAAGGTACATGACTGTCAAGTCCCAGAATGCTCTGGAACTTTGATGGTTGAGACAGGCATTTGTCAAGGTCGTTGTCTAAGCATGAGACAGAAATTTTACTTTCCTTAGCTCTAACTTCCCTCTGAAGATTTTCTAACAGAACTTAATTTCTTTAACTATTGGTATCTGAAGTTTTATATTTACAGTCTTGGGCAGTATCTGAATACAGAAACATCATTGTCAAACTGGCATTATTTGCCTTTGCTTTGGAAACTTCAAATAGAGCTACCAACACACTCAGCCATTCTGTAAATATTCAATTAAAATCACGATGGAACTTCTTCTATGGAAGGAGTTGTGAAGATGCAAATATAAGTTAAGGGGTAGCATAAATTATTCGAGTCCCCAGCTAGCCAATACATGATGTAACAACAATGTCAGTCACTGACAGAGTTCTGCCGGAAAGGGAAGATGAATGGCAGGTGCCTCATTGTAATTTCTTGTTATCAGCAGGGAGTGTAACAACAGACATTAATCCACTGGTTTATCACAGGTAATAATATGTTCAGGGAGCTACCACATTAAAGGCACAAGTGCAATTGCTGCCATTGTACATTTGTCCTAGAGGGCTCTTGAAGCAAGTGCAGGTCAATACTTAAGAAGCCAGAAGAATTCAAATTTGCATTACTTTAATTATTAACATATTTCACTTTTCTTAAAAAAAAAAGGAAAGGAAGTGTCATAAATCATGATGTCAAATCTCATTTATTTTCTGTTGTTTGAGAACAAGGCTCAGGGCTTTTGAAGTCTGTGTATTATTTGTTTCACGGGGGAAAATGACATTATAATAGTCCTTAGACTAGTTTACAGAGAAAATGCTGATGGTTTTGGATATTTTTTATTTTAATCCAAACCGGTTTTTCTGTGCCGTGAAGGAATCTGTGTTTGGTTTAGGCAGAACCATCTTAGATACCACAGTTGCTTCAAATTGTGCAGCTCTTTGAGACAAAACAAAAAGTCTCTTGATAATTGATGACTGAATAAACAAAGAGGAAACTGGAGGCAGATGTTTGCTGGAAAGCTTTCTGAAATCCTAGAATGGGATGGGGGAGAGTTTGATTTTGATTTTAATCAGAAGCACCACAATTCTCCCTTCATCCTGAACATTTCCTACTTGGCATTTTTTGTTCCTAATCTTTGTTGGGGGACAATGTTGCTGATGTTTAATTTTAAGTAAATTTCCAGTAGTATACTTAGAAAGGTTTTAGGCTGGCAGCTGTGCAGCCTCAAGCCCTCCCTCTGCAAAACAGCATAAATCCCTCTGACACTGTCCTGCCAGAAATCATCTTCCTTGAAATGGAAAGATCATCTGCAGGAATTACTAAGCTACTAGCACCTTTATCCACCTGTTTTTTATATTCTTGCTGAAGCTGCCTTGAGAGTAACAAGATGTGATGCAGGATCTCATATTATGGACATATTTAACTCCCTTGGTGGGAGATACAACAAAAGTACAGGTTCACATAGGCAGGGGCTATCATTCAGTTCCGGTCCTTATTTTTGCTGCCACTATGCCCACTTCTTTTCCACTGAAAACTTGCCTGCTTTTAATAGCAGGTATACTCCTAAGCTGGCTGGAAGAAGAATTTCTTCAGAAGTGTTTGACAAAAATCATCTTTCTGAAATTAGATCTTATAATTACATTCCAGATGAAAACTTGAGACCCAAATCCAATAGCTTTTAGTGAAATCCTTTGGCTGGTAACAAGCCTTAGATACAGAAAAGTTGATGTGGTGTTTAAAAGGCAGAGTTGTTAAAGGTCTGCGTGCTTCAGTCTTTTATGTGGGAGGTGCATCACTGTGTGTCTCACTGAGTTATTCCAGCATATGACTGGAGTCCCTGATGACAACTTGCAGCAGGTTCAGCTTGGCTGAGTAACCTCAGTCACAGAAGAACAGTGGGATAAAGAGACATGTTAATGTTCACCTGAGGAATGCCCATAGCATCTGTGAATCCATTATTTACAGATAAAAACTGAAATTTCATTTGTGGAAGAAAATGAGCACTAAACCACTTTGACAAATAGAAAAAAATCCCTGTGGAATTCAGGAATTTTTTGATAAAAATAATTGGTAGCCAACATTTCAGTTTCTACCATGTTTCCTTATTGATCTTGTTCACTTAGAGCTAACAAGTAAGATCTCCAGTGACCCAGCTTTGTGGTAGTAAACTTATCTGACCAAAAGGGAGATGAGTTGGATTAACCAGCGACATGGTTACGTAATGGGAGGGATGGAGCTGATATAGTGCCTGTGTCAGCTGTAGATGTGCAGTTTGTGAGTGTCCTGCTCATGGAGGAGCTGTCTGCTTGAAAAGATATGAAATTCTGCACTTAATGCCCTCTGCTCACTGATCCTGTGGCATCTCTTTTGTAAGAGCAGTTGTTATGGTACTGTAAAATAGGACTTCTTCAGTTTTAAAATAAATAAGTCAGGAGTTTTATCCTCTTTAATTGTTGATATAATATGTAGCAACACATTGCTCTAAATTGGATTTGATTTGGCAAGGGATGAGAATGAGGGAGGGTTTTAGTCATCTTCCCTCTGTTTCAAGTTGGCCAATGCAACACCTGCTCCCACGTTCCAGGCTGTTCTCTCCCATGAGTGCTGGTGCACAAACACTTGCCAGTTACCCTTTGACTATGGCAAAAAAAAAACAAACAAAGAAACTGTTTCTAATCAAGTTTCAGAAGCCAGACCACCAGAATGAATGCATCTTTCTTGGTAGAACAGCTCTTTGTCTATATTTTCCTTGTCATTATAAAGCTACCATAAAGTGCTGGCTGGTGTGTAACGCAAGACTTTGTGCAAGTTATTTGTAATTTTTCTGAGGTGAAACATGACAGCAATTTGAGCCTGAGTCTCCCTCAGAAGTGCAAATGTCAATTCAAATGGGGAACTCAAATATGTATCCACGAAATAAAGCAGCAACACTGGAACAGGAAAACTGCAAGTTCAGTCTTTTAAAGTTATTAAGTCTTGAAATAGTCACTCCAGTCCCAGTGGGACTTTGAAAGTGTCTGTATATAGCTTATCAGCCAGTTAGAAAAAGAATATGAACAAACTGATTGCAAACAGTCCCTGTTCACTTGAGGACTCTCAGTCATTTCATTGGGCTCAGAAGCACCTGAATCAATTTTTAACCACAGAGAGCTACTGTAAAGCTACTTTAAAATTTTAAAAAATCTTAAATAAAAAAGGCTGACTTTAAAAGCCAAAAATAAATTAAATTTTAAAATCACAACCTAATCTGCTCCAGTTAAAATCACAAACTACTGAAGAAGAACTCTTAAACTGTGGTCTCTGGACTAGATGTCCCCCATGGAAGTCACGTAATAAAATCCAAGAAGAAGACTATAAAGTTCAGACCTTGAATTCTTTATTGCATAGACAGGCTGTTCCTGCTCGGTACACCTAATGCTGTAAGGTGTTCTGCTAGGAACTCCAAGTTGTGCTCCCCCTGGCAGACAGTGAAATTTAACCTGCTCTCCCAATTTATGGATAACCCGTATAAATGCTAAACTGATATATAAATTACAGGCTCGGTTTTATTTTTATATAAAGAAAATGCATCTCTTTTCTTCTTGGTCCTATTTTGTAGTGGTCACTGCTAGAGCTTGTGATGGGCTATATCTGACAGGTAGTGAGAACAGCAACTGGAGTAAATCCAAGGGAACTCCAGAAGAAGTGTTTCTTTTCTGGGGAAGAAAAAATCTGGATGAAAATGGGATGGAAACATGAAAGCAGCAGCAGCTTCTGAGCTCTGTCTCAATCTGAGGTTCTTTTGAGTACACTCTCACTCAACTCTTTCCAGACACGAACTGGGTTTTAAAGTTAGAAAGCAAGAAAGCAAAGCAAGAAATTTGCACCGGGCAGAGTGTTGAAGCATTTTCAATGTCAAACAAAAGTAAAATGGGAATTTTCAGAGTCTGATCCTTGGATGTAAGCACAAAATCCTATGTGAAATTCTAAAATCCCAGTTTGGGAACATTTTTTGGATCTAGCCCATAACATCTTGATGACCTATGACATATTTTCACATTCACTAAGAGACAGAGACTGATAGATCTCATCTGTAATATACATGTATAGCAGCTGTAGGCTGCTTCTAATCATCAACATTATTTAATTATTAATAAAAGTTTTATTAGCTATTAGTCAAAAGTTTATTTTTTTCTGGCAAAGGGCTGGGAAGATAATTTTTCTTTGGGACAGTAGATGTTTCTAAAGCATTTAACCCAAGATTCAAACAAGACATATATATGGAGTGCAAATCCTGGGTTAATAAGAGCATTATATAGCTAAATTGATCAATAAATAATATGTATCAAATAGGCATTTCTATTAATTAATATCTGTAACAATTCTGAAATGAAATTCATGCCTTCTTTTTCCAATTTATAGTGACTCTTATTCTAAGACAGTAGAAGACGTTACTGTACAAACCACATCACCTTCTAATCTATTCTTAGGAAGCATTTTATTGGTAATACTTGTCTAACAGTGCTTTTCAGTCTTTGTTGCTTATGGGATCTAAGGCTAGTCAGAAATTGAATGCTTCTCTCTTTGTGGAGCAATTGTGAAGTGATCCCTGTCTATAAAAGCCTTTTTTTCCACACTGAAAGATACTTCTGTCCTTGTAATTTTCAACCACTGCCGTAACCAGAACCTGGAGTAAAATAAGTGCAAAGCATAAATATGACCTGAATATTTCCTATATGTATTTGCTGCTTTGTCTCTCACAGAAGAGACTTCCCTTGGATTCCCCAGCTACGTTAGCACACACTACAAAGGAGAAGTGCAATGAATGCAGTTGGCTTAATCACCGCAGGAGTTCCCTCTGGTAGAGTATGTCAAAGTACTCCCAGCTGTCAGTCTGTCAGGTCTGCTCAGATGTTTTGGAAGACAGTGTGCTCTGAATGGGAATGTAACAATAGCAGGCTGATTTTTCAGCAGCCAGCACTGATAACTCTGATAAACAGTCTTCTTGAGGTAAGAAGTGACGCATATCAGAGGTTCCTGACATAGATGCCAAGGTTATTCGTCATGTAATTGGATATTGTTGGAAAAAACCGTAATTAACCTAGACTTAAAGGCATAAGGCCATCTAGTTGATAACATGTGGTCAAAGATAATTGTTTGCTGCTGAACCCACTTTAATCTTTCCTTTTCATTTACTTTTAAGAGATGTGACCTAACCAGGTCTTACTTAAACAAAGCTACACTTACTGGCTTCATGATTGTTGTTAAATTACAGACCTGATGCTCTTGGCATTTCATTTTACGGTGTGGTAAAAAACTTAAGACTCTCCTAATTCAGAAGTCCAGGAAGTTATCAGTTGACAAAAGCAAGGAACACATAAAATACATCTCCCTGTGCCTGTGGGCATCTAGTTCTAGTTCCAGCCAACAGAGAGCAGCTGTAGTGAATACCTTCCATCGCCATCAAGTTCTCTCTACCTGTTGGCTTATTGCATCCTACAAGGCAGCAAAAATTCCAACTGATATACTTGTGGAGTTCATTGTTAGTTGTGCCTGAATTTGCCACTTTCATCTCACCCTGGGCTGTCACAAGACCTAGGCAGTTTGCTACTTCTGTCCTCACCAAACTCTGATCCCTGCTTCTGCTCTACAGCTGCTCAACTATCCATCCCTCTCCAAAAATTGTCTTAGTGCTGAGTCCCAGCAGTCCCAATGGTTCCCCTGGAAGTGTAGTGGAAGTTTTTATCACACGGCTCATTGACTGACAGGAGATTGTAGGAGGTGGGTGGTTTGGCCACCCCAGTGTACTGAGGCTATTAGCTGTCTGGCGGGCTATCTGCTGCTTCCAGGAAGTCAAGGACTATCACATCACCACAGGTTTTAGCTCCTGCCCCCAGGGAAAAAAACACGTAGAAGCTTGCAAGGTTGTAACAAAGAAAGTAATTCCTCCGTCTCAGGCCAGCTGCAGATCCCAGCAGCCTTCTCCTTCTCATCTCCTACCACCAGAAAATTGATATACCTCTTCTCCTTCAATACTTCGCTCAATTATGTGACAGGAATTCAGACTCTCTACTGTGCTCTCTCTCTTTCCTGTGCTAAAATCCACTTTTGTATGTCTCTTTATAAACAACCTCAAACCATCCATATAAGCATTACAAAAGCTTCATCAGTACAAATCCTACAAATCATATACACTACCTTTTTAGATAGATTTCTGTTTGAACAGCTTCAGTTACTAATTTGCTTTCTCATATTCCTAACATAGCAACCATACATTATACTTTCTTCCCTAAAGGCCGCACAAATAAATGAGACTTTGGCTTTTCTCCAGATATTTTCCCATTGTTAACAGGAATATCTGTTTTTAGACCCTTTCCCGTTTGTCCGTAAAGGTAGTCTTATCTTCTTCATTCATCAGTTACAGTTTGTTACTGATGTGGAACTCGGGCTCTTTGAGGTAGCCTTTCCTGTAATTACTGTTTCTGTCATTAACTGTCCCCTAAAACTTGGCCTATCTAAATGGGATATTTTTTATTTCCTCAGGCTTATATAGGGGGAAAAATAATTAAAATCTAGTGGAGTTATTTGGAGGCATTTAATTTAATTGTCTCATCATTATGGAATAGCTGTGCATATTTGTAACCTTTTCCATCATAGGCTGAATATAGAAATAGTTAACCCTGGCTGAAGTTCTATATTGTTTTGGATGAGTGAAGTGAGGAAAAGTTTGTAAGAGATGGTACTGAGCCAAAATATCAAGATTCATATATTTCCTAGGCTTGTTTAGTCATGTTTTATGCATAGATCAAACATACAAAATAAATTTACAAAAGAAATTATGGAACTTTATAATAAAGAAACTCCTGGTTCTGAAGTCTTTAACTATCTTCTCTCACTCTATCAAATTGCTGCTTAAGAAGGAGTTTCATCTTGGAAAAGGAAAGAAAGCAGGAGACAATAAAGCACAGAAAGGTCTTGGTTGAAGGGTACATATGGGCAATCTCAGCTCTAAAGAAGGAATTGTTATTGCAAATACTGAAGTCAGTAAATTCTCTTCACAGAGAGCACATTGAATGGCCAGGGGAGCAGTGTGCTTTCTCCTCACCTCTTTTTTACCTTTATATGTCCACAGTAAGAATGTTTATATCTGAGGCTTTGTGACAGACAACAGAATGACACAGGCATTTTGACAGTTCTTTTCATCTCTCAAAATAAAGTGTGGCAATATAAATACCTCCTATGAATCAAATAAGCTGTTTCTGTTGGTTAACTAGAAGGGACCCAAGGATGACTAGTTCAAGAGTTTTCTCCTCTGTGAGGAGGGATAATAATGAAAGAGGATAGTAAGACCTTTGAGAGGGCTCACATGTATGACAAATCAGGCATCTGGTTCATGTCAGGTTTAAAAGCAGCCAGTTCTGATTATAGAATAATTAAGGAAATTTTAAAACACTTGGTTGCAACTCGTGTAGAACCTTGATTTTTTAACAATAATTATAGGTAATACAGCTACAGGTGTAGAGACAGAGTCTCACATTGTCTGATATTTATGTTTTTAATTCTAAATGTCCCAGAAATGTTTTGGAGTGGGATTGTTGCCTTGCCTTGCTGTGTCTGCACACATGCCTACTCCACATACGTGGGCATTAGAGGGAATGCACACGTTTTCTAGAAAATATACCATGCTCATTGTGCAGTACTGAGAAAATGCATGGTACTACAATGTGTATGTAAAAGGCATTTTACATGGTATAATAGAGAAAAATCACTAAATTGGACATGCTCTGAGAATGCAGATAATATTCCATGACATGGGAGGAATTAGTCCAGCCAAGAAACATGATACCACATACTTAAAAAGGCAATTTGGCTCTTTAAGGAATGATGATACCTTTTCCATCAACTATATCTTTTTCATCATAGCTTAAAACCTCAGGCTATGATTTTATGATACCAACATGCAATATGTTAAAGAAATACACTTTCAGTGAAATTATACTTATTAATTAGTTCCTGAAAATCAATTAATTTTAGGTGCTTCTAACTGGATTGTCTGAAATCAGGACATCCAAATCAGCAGTCTCTTTGGAAATCAGCTTCTAGGTTTTATAATCTATGGATGCATAATGAAAAGGGATTTCATACATTTAAATGCTTTTTAGTGTAGTACAACTGGAGGAGTTTTATGTAAATTCTTAGCAAAATTTAACAAAAAAATAAGTGTTCTCAGTAATGCGGAAAATGGCACATGTGAAAGAAATGCATGAAAACTGCTTACAGATATTCAGAATAACAACTTTCCAAAGTCTATGCTCTTTCCATAAGCAAGACGCTGTTACTTTCAGTTGGGATGGGAAGATTTTCTCCCCACCCAAGGCCATGCACATGCAGAACCGAGAAATTGCACACAGGAACTTCTGCCTCCCCTTTCTTGCTGCTTCCCAGCTCTTCATCCACTGTAGCTCATGTTGGAACACATTTAAGTGCTAGCTCCTCTCAGAGATGCACATACCTTCACTTACTGTGTAGAGCAAATTGGCTCACCTCAGCAGCAATAGCACTTTCTCGGTATTTAGGTGAGAAGGCAAACATTTGTTGCAGCTGATTTCAGAGCTGCAACACACAGTACTGGTGGTAGGCCAAACAGAGAAATTTCTGAGCACATCTCACCTCCAAAGCCTCTCAACCTCCAGCCAGGCTCACAGCTTTGCCCAGCTTGGGCCAGGCTGCATGTGTGGGCTGTGCCCACCAGCTGCAACCCTTCAGCTGATCCACCAGTCATAACAGGACTGAAACGAAAGATAAATTAGGTAAGCAGTCTTCCCTGTGTTAAATTAAGGGAAATGACCCATCACAAACCATAAAGGGGATAAAGTAACTGTGGCCTTTGTTATTTGTGGGAATGATAGATGACTCTTAGAATTAGTCTTTATCCCACATCTCTGACCAAAATATTGGTTTGGACACAACATTATTTTAAATGTTTTGTTTGTAATCTATTCAAGTTCCATAGATACAAATAGCATTTTTATCTGGCCCTTTTCAGTCGCTTCAGTCATGGGTGAACAGCAAAGTCGTTCGTAACTGCACCCTCACCTAATAGCCCAGGTGTTATTGGAAAGACAACAGAAATAATCAAACGCAAATAATCAAATTATTTTGAGCAACAAAAAAAAACCCCTTTTAAATGTTATTTATAATAAAAGCAACTGAAGATGCAAGGCACTTCTTGTCAACCATAATTGCCCAACCAGAACTGGGCTGGACAATGAGACAACAATAACACCACTTGAACATTGTGCCTGCTGAGGGCTTTAGGGGTGGTGGCAAGTACTCCCTCCCTCTCTGCTTCCCTCCCTCCCTACACACACCTGGCACAGGGAAAGGCTTCTCACGTGTCCTTCACAGCGAGACGCTCAGGTTAGCTGGGGACACAGCACTCTGCAAGGTCATGCCGGGCTGCCAGTGCTATCTGGCATGACTCACAGACATTGCAAAGTGATGAACTCCTACTCGACTCCCTGGGAAAAACACCACCATATCTGAACCTGGCTAGCAGTGTTACATTTCAACATGCATTTGTTATTTGTACTGTCTTGCCAATTGCACTTGTGCCCTGAGGGTGACTAGATAGGTATAAATCTTGATAATCCAGATTTACAGAGCCATAGAAACGTTTAGATTGGAAAAGACCTTTTAGATCATCAAGCCCAACAGTTAAACTATATGTATACAACTGTGTTTGAGACAGATTCTTCAAAATAAACGTGTTTAGGAAGAGGTGTAAGGGGTCTGTTATTACAGTGTACTAAAGGTTCATCATTCCTAACATTACTTTCTTCCTTTGAAAAAGGTTAACACTATTCCCATATTACCAAAGATAATAATTACATTATTGTACAATGTGTACGTGTGACAGATGCTGCAAAGATGCTACAAAGAACTTAGTTCTGGTTTCCTTATCAACCAGCACTATCCAGTGCAGTGTGGTGCTTTTTCAACTTACATCCCTGGACTCTTTCATAGAGAAACCAGGAGGCAAGAGAAAAACAAGAAATAGGCTGTACATCTCATCCCAGCTCTCAGTTGTCTGACACTGCCAACCATAGAAGGAGGAGGAACTTTGGAGTTTAGGTAGCTTAGATACAGCCAAAGTGATTAAAACTGATTTCTTAGTATCACACAGGCATTGCGACAGAGAAGAGAGCTGAATTTGTATCTGCTTGGAAAAGAAGTAAATTACTTTTTCAGAATATGTGTCATTTGTGACAGATCTTTTGGATACTCTTCAAGTGACTTCTGTAGAGATGGAAGACCGTTACAAAAGTACAGCTAATTTTCTTTTTTTTTCTCATGAGGACTGTATGTAGGAGAGAGGAAGTGACAAAATGCTACCAATACCGTGGAACTCCTTAAATAAGAATAGATATTATGAGAACTGCTAAAAACAAAACTGTTTACAGATATTCACATAGCCATTACCATTACTGTTTTCTCAAGCTCCAGAGACTGAATTTGCAAAACCAACACTTTTCAAGCAATACTGCTGACACATTTAGTAGAAAACAGGCAAACCTCAAAAGCTTTGGTGAGTGCATTTTATTGTAAAAAATCAAATTCTGAATGTTTCAATTCATCTTAGTATCTTGGAATCGAGCCAGAAAACCTGAGATCAGAATTTTCTCATGAGATTCTCTTCCCTGGAAGAAACTGATCTCAGAAGAAACTGGGGTGCACAGATGACTCCAATATTTATTTCTTTCTAAAGCAATGGAACATTTTGAACATCAAAACAAAAAGAAGGAAAGTTTGGTTGTTTGGATGTTTGCCAAATTCTACTACACAATATTTAAACAGCAAATGTTACAATTTAGGACAGTTGGTGTCTCTCAAATGCTACTCCACTGTCCATTACTATAATTTAGAGTACAATTAGCTTACCCAAATATCAGCACAAAACGTGGCTTGTTAAATTGTCTAGCTGTTTTCCCATGGTTCTTCTTTGAGTCACAGGGAAGACACTGACTCTCTGATACAGTGATTCAGAGTAGAAGGCTAAGTAAACTAGTTGGCATTGTGAAAGCCTCCCTGTTTCTTACATGGACCTTTAAATTATAATTATGACCTGTCTTTATGACATCTACCAAAATAAGGCTCCAATAACACACATCTGTTACCACGCTATCTAATTCAAATGATTTGTACTCCCACATACACACTAAAATATATTGGTACTTAGTATTAAAGGAAAAAAAAGCTATTAGGAAAGTTGTATTTGGCTCTATGCTGCAGTGAAATTACAAAAGTAACTTAAAATTGATGTGCATGTTAAATAAAACTACTATTTACCTTTAATATTTAAATATATAAACTATGAGCTTCATATTTTCATCTTATCTAGAAAACCATCACCTACTTAATAAATGTCTGCTACTGTTTTTTGGTTTTGTTTTGTTTTTTTTTAATAAAATACAAGTAATTAGCCATACTTAGTAGCTACCAGCCACTGAAGGTGTATAGAATTACAGGTGTATATGACCAGAGAGATGGTGGATGCCCCACCTCTGGAACCATTCAAGGCTGGTCTTTGAGCAACCTGATCTAGTTGAAAATGTCCCTCCTCATTGCAGAAGCTTTGGACTAGATGACCTTTAGAAGTCCCTTCCAATCCAAATTATTCTATGATTCTCTTTTACCATTAATTTTCTCCTGTATATCTCTTCCTTATTTAACCTTGCTTCAACAGGAAAATTTCTGCCAGTTCCTCTATTACAGTACATTGGTCCCAGCCACAGGAAAAGACATCAGCTGCAGAGCCACCGAGCTGGGGCTTTTACCACTACTGGTTCAAAGATATTTGAGTGCTGCAGGGATGCCGTCAGGTCTTCCTCTGCAAGACACTGAGCTCTTTACTCAAAACCATCCTCATTCTTGCATTCACATTGTCCAATGCTTGCTCTGGTTTCCACACATTTTCATAGACAAAATGTTCAATAAGACAGCTCTAGTAAGATGTTTTTTTTTATTTTTCCAGTGGATTGATACTGCTTTAGAAAAGGCAGTATTTTATATTTTTTTCTAAAAAAGAAATTATTAGCAATTTTTTCTATGAGAGAAAAGTTGCTGCTTGTTTCTCATTTTGTTAAAAAAACAACCAGCATTATATTCTGACCTTTTCTGGTAATTTTCCTTTACTATTGTTTTGTTAATTTATTTAGGCTTTAATATTCTAACATGCTTATTCAAATGTTATTCAAATACCAGGTTATAGGATCTCTTATTATATTGCAATTTTTTGAGGTTATCTCAACAGAACACTCACTACATAAAAAGGAAAAAAATATTTTCTCAGAAGTCATTTCCTGCAAAAATTTAAATTCTGCATGATGGACATTTGGATTTAACTTCTAATTAAAAAAATATGACATTTTTGTGAAACAAATTCTGCTTTCCATCTTGCTATTGCTAACATTACTACCATTATCTTAGGAATTGTATTCTGACCTAAGGAATCGGGATTTTTTAAATAATATAGTAATGAACCAGCAGGCAATCCTAGATCAGCACATGCTTCTGTTTCTGATATGACTAGAAAGGGAAGTTTATGTTCTGGCCAAAATGAGACTTAAATAAGTATTTCCTATTGGACTTATTCAAGCACATGTAATGGCATAGTTGGAAATCTGATATTTAACCATTAAGAAACCAGCTGATGTAGAAGGCAAATGTCAGTAAAGGAGATGTGGTTCATTTTCCAATTCTTTGGCACAGGTAACTAGTGGTTTAATAGGGTAGTAGGCCAATTGATGTAGAGTTTTTTTTCTTCCACACAGTCAGAAAATTTGGTAAAAGTTACATCACTTGCTTGCATACTAGCCCTGCTAAATAGTTTCCTGTGCCAATGTTCCAACTGAAGCTGGAAATACTGACAGATTCCTTTCCCTTTCTGAAAAGCCGTGTTAGTGGTGGCTGAAATCAGTTTCATCTGGTATTACTCAAACATCTATATTATACTTTAAAAAAAGCCAGCAACAACTATGTAATGGGTTTCATTGAAGTGCATAAGAAGTTCCTGATAAAAATAACAAACCATTTTACTTACTTAGTATATTCACAATATTCCAATAAAAGTGAGAAGATAGACTAAGTGATTTTTTTGACTTTTTTTTAAAACTCTGATTCTGAGACACGGTAACAAACACTCTGTAACATCTCCACTATTCAAAGTGCTCAAGAGCTGTATGGACAGTAAATATAGAACTGGGGAGCAAAATTGTCCGTGGAATTTCAGTGCTCCCTTGAGCATCGAAATTGTCTTTCCTTGGCTGATGAAACCCACAGCAATCCCCCTCAGTCAGCTTCTCTGAGTGTGATCAGAACTCTCAGTGTGACTGTTTGACAAGCCCACGCTTATACGGAGAAGATTGTGCCTGTCATTCTAAGGATCTGAGCTTGGTTTCTGAATTAAGCATCTCCAGGTTGCAACTGGCAGACACTGATTGTGGGAGCAATCACTCTTACATTTAGATTTCATCCCACCCCAAGGTGGCTGAAAATGGTTCTGCTGTTTCCAGAGAATCTCTGTCAGCAGAAGGCTGGCAGAAGGCTGGCAGAAGGCTGACAGAATCTAAAGAGTGTAACCCAAAAATCTTAAACTTGTAACATTAAGTAGATAGTGATGCCTTGTAGTTGATTTGGCACATGATACTGCAAGCCTCAGAAAAACAGATTGAAAATTTTGCAAACCTCAGAAAAAAAGCACAAGCAAATGTAGTTCCTAGTACCACAGGTGGCAAAAGGGAGACAGGACTTTTGACTGACAATCCCACCTGAAAACTTCTGTAATTGTTCTCTGCTACTGATAAAAAGAGATCTTTATGCATGTCAATACCATGACCAAAGCTCACATTTTGATATGTGGCTAAGGTCTGGGGGGAAATCTGCATATCGTACAGTATTTGCATTACCATCTTTTCAAAATAACCTGAATACTTTCTTCTTTTACTAAGCATTTGTGGTTTTTAAATGTATCTTACAATTGCTGTGTATCTAAATTATCATTGCTGTCATAAAAGCTGTGCAGAGCCTGGCAAAATGATGTGTGCATTGCCTGGACTGGAAAAAAAAATTGTAACAGATATCTTAGGAAACACTCAAAAACGTTTATGGTTTTACACATTATCAGATTATCAGGATATCTTGGAAAGCACAGTACAACTGGAACTACATTACTGAGAGCAACCTGCCCAAATATATCTGAGAGAAATATGTTTTCCAGAAAGCCTTCCCTCCATCTGCAGATCTAGTGGAGAGAGCTTTTCCTCTTAGGCTATCTACTCAGAGTTTTTTCCTTCTGCAACTTCATCAGTATGAATATATTTCAAGAAGAATCTGTAGTGAAGAAAAGAAACCAACGTGTGTTTGCATGATTATCAGTGGATTTTGAGAGCATGGTAATAAAATGCCAGGACAGGGGTGACAACATATTTTCAAAGTTGCTCATCCCAGTGGAGCTACATTTACACAAATGCATTTGTAAGAAATGCAAAGAGCTTGATTACAGTAAATATGGCCTGATTTTGCAGTCATGAGAAACTAGGTCAGAGGGAGCTTAGTTTATCAGTAGGATATTTGTGCATCATTGTTAGGCCTTTCCCACGACTTCCCAGCTGCATCTCCTGTCCATCCACACAGCAAACTGCACCCATTGCTGTCACGCAAGATGCAAAGAGGGAAATGAAGCCGTAGGACTTCTGTGAGAGGGCAAATAATGTCAGCTTTGGGAGATGTACGTCATCGGAATGCTGATGTGCAGGCAGCACAAAGAAACACAAAGTGTGGATGCAACCTGAGCAGAAGTGTAGGTATGGTACTCAAGTATCATAGATATTTAATCTGAAATACTTATTGGCCTAGCTATTCAACATGACCGAAGTATCAATCTTATTTAGTCAGAGATAGTAATAAGTCTGCAACCAGAATGACATCAGGCAAAATGCAATTCAGTTGTATTATTTTACTCTTGCATTGCAAATAGGGATACATTTGGGAGAGGTCTGCACCTATGCAATCCTAATGCTTGTTAAAAGGTCTAAATGGGATTATACAAAGAGCTAAATTCACCATTAGTTATCAAAGTCAGAAAGATAATGAAGAATAATGAGGAGTAGATACTCTGCAATATTGATATGTGCGGCCATCAAATACCTAACAAGTTAACAAAGTTAAGAAACATGCATTAATTTTATTTAAAACAGTGCTTCTTTTCCTAGTCAAATATTAATCTCCATTTTAAAAGTGAAAAGGAAAAACTAAGCTATCAGATCTTGTGATACTTGATTTACAAAAGAGGGAGCAAGCGCTATTATTCGTCTGTATTTATCCTTATATTTATGTTCCATTTATTCCTATGGTATTAAGCTTTCTTTGACAAAAAAATTAAACTAGATATCACTTAATGCAGATTTCTGGCCTACTCTTTTATAATTTCAAAAGACAGAAATAGCCACAAGTCTTTTCTGTATACCCTAAGGGGCAAGGACACCACAGGCCGTGCGGCCACCCACGCCATCTCATTAAGGTAAGAGGTGACAGAAGAAACATTTCAAGCATGACATATCTCTCATCTTTCAAACTGCTGCAATAATTTTTAGATACACAGGTCTCAACTGAGAAAATATCTACGCACATGCTCAGCTTTAAGGATAGCAGCAGTCCCTTTGAATTCATTGAGATCATACAGTTACTTACTATTAGTTATGTATTTAAGGCATAGATGTCTCTCACATGGCTAGTTCCATTTTCTACTCAGCCTTTTGTCACGTATTGCCTAAAGGGAATCCTGTGGGATACAGAGGTTATTCTTCTCATAGGGTTTTTTCATAAAGATACTTACTAGCATGTCCCAAATAGCAGGTTATTGTTTTCTACCTACCTGATTTCTACCAAAGTTTTCAAGCTGATGCAGTGTTCTTAACCTCCCACTCCATTAGCCTAGTCCATCATTAAGCATCTGTTACATGATCACTCTGTAAACTCAGGCAATGAGTTTTTTTAAAATCCCTTGACTTTGCCTTGGAAAATTTTGTGTGTAAGAATTACGGGAGGGAATAAACTAACAGATTCCATCAGCTACATTGTGCAACACAATTAAATATCATGCTGGCAATTCCCTTTTCAATTCCCTTTCAGCTTACCATTATTATTTTCTTATTACGGTTTATTAAGGTGAGATGAGTCTATTATCTGTTATTTTCTATTTCCTTTAAAGCCACATAGAATTTTGCTGTTTACTGTGGGAGATTGGAATCATCACATTCAGTATGCTGAACTTTTAATTTACCTGAGCGAGTACAGGAAATATTACACAACCTCACTGTTTCAAATTAGTTATGGACTTCTGTTTATTCCTTTACTGCAAGCATTTTTGCTTAGTTAGTAGTACAAATTGTTAATCCTAAAAATTTATTCTCTCACTTGCACTAAGAATGAAAAAGGCATTTTCTCCCTGCCCTACAGAACTCAAGCAATCCTTATTCCTCCATTTCCAGAACCTGTTTCCAAGGAATCTGATTAACTGATGAAAACAACCAACAGTTTATGAAGCCATAGAACACTACTGCCTGTCTTCTACATTTCCCAGTAGGTGAGGCTCTCAAGGCATGATGCAAGGCTGTGCAAGGCTGTGCAAAGCTCAGGCAATATTAATTAATGATTTAATTAATTGTACCATTCTCTTAGCAGTTCAGCTCACTCCTCTTGACAGCGAGTTGGTAGCAGGCAAAAATATCTTCTACTTTAGTATGCATCAAAGAAAAGTTAGTGAATTGTTGAGAATTCATAGTAAAAATATTAAAATAATTTCAGGGTTGGGAAAAATGTTCTGAGATAGAATTTAGAGAATTTGATATGTCCGCTTTAGAGCAAAGACATAGCAACTGTCCTCAAATAAATATAAAATTGTTCATATTTAATGAAGTAATTGCAATGATAGGAATAACTAAGAGTAATTGTTCTTACTAGCAAGAATGACATTAAAAATAATAGACATCTGGAATGAGACAAATGTGGGGCAAAGAATAAGAAAATTATACTGTGATTTTTAAAGTGATGAAAGAAACCTTCCAGGAGGTTATTAGAAAAAATTCTGCATAACTATGCCTGCTTATGTTTCTTCTGTCATATTCTCCAACTTTCTTAGACACTCTGTTTCCTTGTCCCTTTTAAAAGTTACTCACTTGCATTCTTATTTTCTCTGTTGCTCTGATTACACTGCCCTGCAAATGTGCACCTTTTATTTATTTATTTATGTTACTTTCTGTGTAGGGACTGTGCCCCAACACTTGCAATCTTCTCTTCTACATTAAACTCACACCCCTGAAACCTCCTAAAACTTGATTCTGTTGATGGTGGGATCTCCTGGTTCTGACCCGAGGCAATGGCTTCACCTATTGCCTCTGCATGACTCTATGATCCCTGAGACAAAGGCATACTTTTCATAAGCAACTACTGATTTAAAATGATTTCACTAGTAAGTGCCATTTAAAGACACATGCTTTACACTTTCTAAAAATCAGTATCTGATAATCTTTGAAAATGATCTCCACATTTGGACTTCCTAAGGTTTGTAAATCACTTAAAAAAATGGGAATATTTTTCCAAAAATTTTTAATAGTATACTGTAAAACAGATTAGATAAAATCTTTTTAGGTGTCTGTTTGGAAATGCAAGTTCTGACACAATGCAGTGGAGTGGCTTAGCTGAAAGAATAGGAAAAGTTTCCAAAAGTAATGGGTCTGCCACTCTAATAATTTATGAGCCATTTTTTTCAAACATCAGCTATCAGATGGAAGTGGGAGGAATAATAGAATGTAACTTCTGCTTTACAATGGCCTGTTAATACAGAAAGGCAAAGGCGCCTGTACTCTAAGGAAGCTGTCAGCAAAGCCGCAGGCTGGAGGTCCCAGTATTGCTTCCAGTACTGGCAAGAAGGAGACCACTGCTGGGGAATGGAGCTCGAGGACGGAAGCAAAAGGAAAAGGCTGTTGGGGGGGTAGAAGAGGAGAATCAAGCATCTTTCTTCACCATTCTTTTTTACAGCTTTTGTGTGTCTGGACTGATTTGTTGTGGGAGAGCTGCTGGAGACAGTATATTTGGCACAAGACAGGATAGCTGAAAGCCAAAAGGATGGTGCTGTTGCCAGTTTAAACTATGGCTTTTTTTTTTTTTTCCCCTCCCTCCTTTTCCTTTGAAGGAAGGAAAAGAAAAAAGGGGAAGAAAGGGATTTGCAATGAAAACCAGAGCAGTGGGTTAACAAGAACCCTGCAGGCTTCAGTAGACTGGAAAGATACACGAGGCACTTCCTCTACCATCTGGCATGCAATTCTCCTGCTGCTGCTCTTAGTACATAACTTAGGAGTGAATAAGCACACATGTAAAACTTTTTAAGAGACACCAACTATGAAACACCAGCTATTAATCTGTCAGCTTACTCTCTTCTCTTTTCTCCCAGTAATTCCTTTCCTCAAGTCTTTTCCAGTTCTCATGTCTACCTGTGAAAATATGCACTGCCTTGTCATGTTTTCAGATGACTCCATTTGCCTTTTTTTTGGCATTGCTTCTCAGAATGAACGAGGGGCAGAGCTAATACATTTATATTTCTCTTGTAATCACTTAAGCTTCTTTAACTCAGAGTCAGAGAGAAATGCAGTTGGTGGAAATAAAGCCATTCACCTCTGCTGAACTACTTCCTTTAAATATGGCTGGAAGTGGGAATGCAAAAGAGAAATTTTAGGTGACCTGAGCTTGCTGCAGAACTGTTTAAAATATGGTTACAAATGGCTGGGTACATTGCTGTGTAGTATGTTTTATTTCTAATGGATTTTCTTAAAATGAAAAGCATGATGTTGAGGTCACATCTTCAAGCTGGGTAAATCATCACAGCACAGCTGAAGTCAGAGAAACAGAGAACTTGCAAACTCTGAACATTTTGTCAATTCAGAAATCTCTGAGAGTGATGCTACAGCTGATTTTTGATGCTAGAACTCCTCAAATTCAAATATAGATCTTCCAGGCTTTCCTCTGAGCAGCTCTTATGTGGCTCCATTCTTATAATGAAAAAGACAAAAAAGAAAGTTAGTTACAGCAAAATCTTGGATGAATTAAGGATAAGTAATCACTGAATTGGAGTACTACTGTGAAGTGTAAGTTTATTAAGATGAATTAATTTACAGACATACCCATTAATGCCAAGCAACAATTTTAACATATTTTTTTCATTCACTATTGCTGATCCTTAAACTGGCCAGAAACCAGAAAGAAAAAAAAAAAAAAACCACCAAAAACTGCTGTCTACCTAAAACAGTTGTTTTCATTTGACAGAGAAGTACATACATTTCATTAGGTTTATTACATAGTTTCTTGAAATACTGATACTGTAACAACAGATATATTTCAGTTTGTTTTTTGACTTGCCTCCTCCTTTGCACCTGTAGAACTGTAAGTTCTTTCACCTGTAGGTGAAAATAAATACAATAATTGATCCTGATCCTATCCGTAAGACAGGTCACCCAAGTGACCCAACTCCAAATGATACAAAACCTTTTACAGTGTTAGGGACACAAGAAGATAGTGTAGATTTTGAAATCTCAGAAATTTATTGCTGCTATCAAGAGGGCTGGTGGCTAAGTTCTGTTAAACACTTAAACATTCAGATGTTCATCTAAAAATTAATCTGGACATCTGCAAATACATTGCCTTCCACAATGTCTGCTATCTTTTATCATAGAATCATTGTGGTTGGGAAAGATCTCCACGACCATTGAGTCCAACCTTTGGTAGTACATTACCTTGTCAGCTAAACCATAGCACTAAGTGCCACTTTTAGTTATTTCTTGATCCCTTTTTGCATCCAGTGAAGCTGGAAAGGCACAAGGATAGCCTTTCTTTCAGAGTGCTCTGGCACTTCTGCTCTTTGCCTCAGTGGGGACCACAAAGCACAGGGGTAAACAAAGAAGAAAAACAATAGCTGAAAAAAGTTACTGCAACTCCTTGTTGCGCAAAACCAAAATGAAGTAGTTGGGGTGTAAGGTTTAAACCAACCAGCTGGCAAAGAATCTTCAAAGTCTTCTGGATTTCAGTTGCCTAGTTTATCTCTTTTTGATATGACCAGTTCTTTAAAGAGTAATTGCATGAGACACACCAATATGAAACACCTAAAATATCACAACAAACCATACGAAAATAAACCAAATAATTTAATAAATTTTTTTTATTAAAATTTGCCTTTCTATTAAATTATAACCACAGATTGTATGAATGTGTCAATGATTGTGCTAATGTACTGCACATCATCTATTTCTTTGTTCTTAACCCCTTTGTTCAATTAGTCAGGATATCCTGATAAAAAAGACTGCAACATATCAGCACCAACAACATAACAACATAACAACAACAGTACTACACTACTTTGTAAGTGCTTTGTAATTTTCACGGCAAAGTTACCGAGTGTAGACTACAGTCTGCAATCAAAACTTCAGCAAACCATTAGAGTTGTCAGTCTGAGGTTGAAACATCAAGATAAGCAAGGCAGAGATCCTGTAACAGGGGAAACAGCATGATAATATGAAGAGGAAAGACTTGTGGACTCTGTTTTCTACATAAAAGGGTGTTAATTTTCAGTCCATTCTCTTGGCTTCTCTTCCTGTGTGAAGGAAGATCCTGCTTGTTTGACGGTTTACTTTTCCATCTGGAGAGAAGGCAGAACATTGAATGTAACCCAGAGAAGACAAACGTATTAACTATGCATGCTAGGAAATGTCATAATGCCCACTAAAATCCCATTAAACAAGTCTGCAATTTTACTGAACACTAAGTGCTGTTGCAAGAGCTCAATCTTCATCTTCTGCTGTACGCTCCATAAACTAAGGGACAGACCAGTACCACAAGCAGGCTAAAAAGGATATATTGTATAAAGGCAATATAAGTGTTGTGAAATTCGCATGGCCCCTCCGGGTCCTGGATCCCAGGGAAGGGCCGGGTGCTGCTACAGTGTCTGGCCAAAGGCAGCCCACAAGCCCGGGGAAGTCCTGGCTGACAGCTGTGCAGCCCCAGCACGCCACCTCTGCTGCTGCATGAGACAGAGCACTACACCGGGAGGTTTTGCCTTGTTTTTAATGATTAGCGATGAATAACTGCCTCCTGGTCGTAGTCTGGGAGCGACCGCTGCCACCAGCCACTGTCCTAACGTGAACCCGTTCAGGTGGAGCTTTACAGCCGGAGTGATTGCGGGCGCGGGGCAGACCCCACACTCTCCCCATAGCCCGTCCTTTCAGCGGCTCGTTCCTCTCACACCCCTCAAGCGCCGGCACCTCCGCGGCCCCTCCGCTGCCCGGTGGGGCTGGCGGCCGAGAGCGGGGCAGGCGGGCGCACCGTACGCCGCCAGTGCACTCGTGCTCCGCTCCCGGCCCTCAGCGTCCCGTGAATCACCGCCCTTCCTCCCGCCGAAGGGCAGCCGAGGTGACGGCGGGGTTTGACTAAGAGGCCAAAACCCCCACCGGCTCCGCAGCCAGCGGGGCGAGGAGGAAGGCGGGGCGGTGAGATCTCCCCCATGGCATCACGGCAGGGATAAAGTCAAAGTGCCTCCGCCGTGGCGCTTAGCAGGGTGTGAACTGCGGCTGTGCCGGCGCGGCTCCGCTGCCCCGAGTGCCGCCCGCAGCAGCGGCCCGAGCCCCCGCCCCCGGGTCTCGGC